>JAEPRD010000112.1:0-100211 GCA_016758985.1 Mucor saturninus
TTTGAGACTGTTTATAAGATGTCTTTATTAATAAATGAAATGTACGAGTATTTATATAAAAGACTGTCTGCTGTGTTCATATCTCTAGTGCTATCTTGAAGTTATCATTGATTAACCAAAAATGTATTACATAGTCACTAATTTAGTCTTGTTCTAATAAATGTTAAGTCTTTTTAAATCTCTTTGCTTTAAACTAAATTTTCAGTCTTTCTCAGACGTACTAAATTAGGCTTGTGATGTAATATCCTTATAGTTCTTACTATGACATTTATTGTTAAGCTTATATCACAAATGGTATTAGCATGGATAAACCTTTGTTAGCGCTAATATGGCTATAGCCTTGCTAGGTCACCACAGCCGGTGCTTTGCGTTAGAAAGAAAAGCCAAAACAGCTAACAACTGTTCCTACTGCTGGTGTTGGATGGACAAAGAAACAACGGAGAGATACCAATGGGCTCTTCAATGTTTTAGAGATATTGTGTGGCCTATTAGCACAAATGAAAATTTGTTACCCTAGTGTTTCGTAACTGATAATGAAGAGGCTTTGTTAAAAGCCATAAAATCTGTTTTTCCTAACAGTAAGCAGATTCTTTGATGGATACATATTCAACCTAATTTTCTTCTTCGGTTTAAAAAAAAAATTTAACATCGAAAGTAAAAGCAAACAGTAAGCTATTAGGCCAGCCAGATTACATGTATTTTTTAGACTTACCCAAACTACAATCAAATAGATCCTGGAATGCAACTTGAAGTTCGCGGTGTGGAAAAACGGTTTGTTTGACACAGAAAAATAAAAGATAAAAAAACAGGAAGAATAAGATTAATATTGCTTGTAGGCTTTTTATTCTTATTAAAAGTGAATCCCTTTTCCATCTCTGAGAGAAAGGGGGGTATTTATAGTTATTTAAAGCGTGGGTAAATTTATGGGCTAGTTTGTGTTCACTTGGTGTTATTGGCTGTATTTACCAATGACTGATGAGCCTTATCAGTGTAGCCAATCTATTATTCGAAATGGGATCTTCTTTTGGAGTATCTAGTAACCGTGAGTTGGAAATGTATAACTCAGGATATTTTTTATATGCTATTATTTTTTATGAGTGTTATGATATTATGTACCTGTCGATCAAGGATCGATGGAATGATTTTATATACAATTTTATATGTTAAATAGTGCGATTTCAGTACACGCGGCTTTTTAAAGATTGTTCAGAAGATGGCTTTTGTTTGCTCCACTTTGGAACAATTTAAAGCTGCAAAAGCAGAGTATGATGCTTTTGTTTCTCGGCCCGAGCTTTGCACTAAAGATAGTGTTATTATTATGAGAAAGTACTTGGAATTGTTTGTAGTGACGACCCAAACAGCCCTCAAAGTCGTTTGATGTTGAGACTTGAAAGATTTTCTTTGCTGTTGAAGATCGTCAGTAACCAACTAGAATCCGAAGACGTCATTAAGCGAATTAACGCCTTATACAATGAGCTTGTAGGTAAGTCATCTGTGGAGTCAGCCCTTCCTCCAGCAACTTTTATTTCTCAGAAGGGCCGACCAAAGAGCACCAAGAGAGAAAAGTTGGGGATAGAACACGAAGACCATGCCATTAAGCGAGAATCTAAGAAACGGAAGGCTGATAATATTCTTGACTTACCAAAGACTAAACAATTAAAAAATCAAGAAAAAAAAACCAGAGTCTAAACCAAATGTGGCAACCAGCTTCTTGAAAACCGTCTCCCTGAAGTAAGTTTGTTCTAATACAATAAAAAAATATTTTAGATTAACCGTTTGCTGTCATAAAAGGTACAAAAACACGCATATAGACACCATTGATAGTAATCCTGGTTTGCTCCAACAGTTACATCCGTTGGACGCTGCCCAGACATTAGCCCTTGTCAATCCCCAAGGTGATGTCAACTGCGGGTTCAGAGCAGTGAGCCTTGCATTGTTCGGCCATGAAAAGGGTTGGGTTCAGGTAAAAAAATCAATGCTCAACACTCTCCGTTCTTACCGAAACGTGTATGCAACTATCGAGCTTGATATCAAGTATTTCGAAACGAAAATTGAATACGAACAAGTCCCCGTGTCTCGACTCTACGGATTATTTTATGTGGTTCGATACTGTTGGTTGCCCACAACTCGTTGCAGATACTTTTAAACGACCAGTGGTCCTCTTAAGCTCATCACCCAGGATCTTTAAAGAAACTGGAATTGATTATGACAATGAAGGAAATGATGTATACAACAAGTCGAGACAAACTTTTGTTCCTTTTTTTGAGTTAGATACTCAGCATTTGACTAACCCGATCATCATCTTCCCGAGTAATTCACATTTTTATCTTTTAGAACGCAAAAGCAACATCAAAAACAAAAAGCCAATTGCCTATGAGCATTGGCCCAACATTAGCTCCCTTCACAAAAAAGCTGTGACAGCTCACAGGGATATCTGCACAAGCGATTTTTTTGATTTTTATCAAAATACTTAATTTTTTTTCCCTTTTTTCAATCATTTTATAATTCAAATATATATTATCCTTCCTAAAAATCATTATTTGCTTTCTTCGTTATACATGTTTACTAATATTATTTTTCTTTTTACTTATAATTAGACGGTGTCCGTGTCCTGTAAAAACGGTATCCCTAAATATTTTTACACCGTATAATTACCGCCTAAAAAAGACCACTTGTTGAGTTGCGTACAAGTTTGGTCGCAGAGTTACTTTCAGTTGTTTGCTTTGCGTACAAATTTGTTTGCAGCAAACAACTTTTTTTTTAAAAAAAAAGTTGGTGACAATTCGTACAAATTTAATCGCAAAAGCACCAACTGTTGTTCGTTTTACAAACAAATTTGGTTGCAGCAAACAACTGAAAAAAAATGAAAAAATAATCGAAACCACTTGGTGACAATTCGAACAAATTTGGTTGTAAAACGACTGACAGTTGTACGTTTTACGAGCAAATTTGTTTGAGTCAAACAAATAATCCGCCATAGTGAATCCCAACCTGCACTTTTTTGCTGAATTATTTATATATTAATAAGTGCTTCTTCTCGTCCCCCAAAAAAAGAATTGCCTGACCACCAGCAAGTAGAAGCACATCCTGGCCAAGAAATCCATTATGTTTCGAACAGCTATTGTCATTACGGAGAGCCTGATTATCCACATGCTATTTGGCCATAATGTAAAGGCACTATAGACCGATGCACGAATACGGAAGTTTAAAAATTTACCCAGGTCTTGGAAAGTCTGTTGTGAAAACTGATGCATCGATTGTTTGGCATAGCGGCTGTTCTTTTACAGAACGAAGAAAGTAAGGGACATGATCAATATGTGATCTTTGTGTCATCATCATTTCAGCCTTCTTTGTATCGGTGGTGATCACTTCACAATTGTCACCGGTCATAAGGTTTTTGATTGTCTGCATACCTTAACAACTACTAATCCTATGATTGTTGGTGGATTGAAACATTACTAGATTTTTATGTCGATGTGGCCCATATCCTTGGTAATTACAATCTTTTCCTCGATGTATTAAACTGGTCTTATCCTCCACTAGAGGAGGATCGCCAACTGATTGAGAATACAAGAACAAGAATTGAATTCAAGACAAATAGGTACAGCAAAAAAAAACAAAAAACAAATTAACTACATGAATCTTCCTAAAGCATTTTATTATTTTGGTTTCGTCATATTCATACTTGAGGCATACATTGAACCAGTTAATACGATGAAGACACAACCGTCGTAAGCTTCTTGTTCTGGGCGCGAAATTGACAATATAGAAGAGAGAGGTTATTGTCGTTTGAGTAGTGATGTAGATTCACGTTCAATTGATAATTTCAGCTTGACCTCTAACTCTAACTGCAGAAAAATGTGGACAGCTCGGCATGAACTGATATAGAGGGCGTAAATCATTTAGTTCTCCCTTTTCACTTATGTAAGCTCGTACAATTAACCTACTTGATGGCTTGTTGATACTGATGAATATCTAATTTGAATACACTTGATGTCAGTCGAAATGTTAGAAGAACGTATTGAGTACAAGGAAGGCACTGTTTCCCTCATTAAAAAAAAAAGAACTAAACAAATTGATGAGGAATCCAGTAATATATATATATAACGGTAGGCATCTACATGTCGATAACCCTGTTAGTATGCACGTGATGACTCAATTCAGCATTACGGCAAGTAATCTTGAACTATTATATGGAGGAGACTAAGAGAAACAGTTTTCTATTTATTCCAAATAACTTTGATTTCTACATCACTTGTGTGACTTCATTATACATGCCATAGGTTTGTCTAAAAGTATGCCAGATCTATTTCTCGGGTAATTTCTAATTTAATTGGCAAACACGGTTTTGTTGTATGTACGTCTCGCATATTTCATTAATACAACCATCGCTGCTGGTGTCATTCCCTCAATTCTTTTCGCAGCACCCTATCAACGTAGGTTAAGTATTTTTGTGTTTCATTTTTTTTTCTGAGTAGTTTTTTTTTTAACTCACCAATGTTTCCGGGCGCACTTCTGCCAGCTTTTGTCGAACTTCATTTGAGAGTTGGTCCATTCTAAACAAGTGAAAGTCATGGTGTAAATAATAAGCATTAACCTTGAATTTTTCATTATACGTACTGCAAATAATCCAAATTGATATCCAATACCAAATGTTCATCTCTCTTCAAAGCCATAACTTCTAATTCTTGTCTTTTCAAAAATGGCTTGTAGCGACCTTCATAAAGAAATTGAAATTTAGTTAGACTGCCTTCAATCAGGACCTGATTTTATAAGTAGACAAACCTTCAATCATGATACGGTCTAATAAGGAAGGCTCTAGGTGCTTCAATGCGGGTATTAATTCATGGAATTGTTCCAAGACAACATTTGGCCAAGTGAGTAAATCCATCCCACTTGATAAAACACGTCAATAAACAGATTTCACTTTTTTTTTTTTTTTTTTTTTTTTTTTACCTTCTCATGGAACCATTGTCATTGACATTGTCATGACTGACTTTGCCAGTAGGTGTAATGTTGTAGTCTGCCCAACGCTTTGCTGGCATTTTAATATCTTGTAATGCTTGTATCGCACTTTCCAAAGCTACTGAAGTTGATTTATAATGATCCCATCGTTTTTCTCCAATCACACCAGCTTGATAGCCTGCATAAAAAGAAAAATTAAGGTTAGAGATCACCATAATAATAAAAAAAAAGTATATATTACCTCTTCTTGTCAGTCTCGTGTCTGCATTATCTGCACGTAAAAGTAATCTATATTCGGATCTTGCAGTGAACACACGATAAGGCTCATTGACACCCTTTGTGATCAAATCGTCAATTAAGACACCAATATATGCGTCTGATCTATCAAGGATAAAGGGAGCCTTATTTTGGGCATGTAAACCCGCATTGATACCAGCCATGACACCTTGTGCAGCTGCTTCCTCATACCCTGTCGTACCATTAATTTGTCCAGCTAAAAATAATCCACTGATGCGTTTGGTTTCTAATGTCGACCTTAATTCTCTTGGATCAATATGATCGTATTCCACACCATAAGCTATCGAGAGTTGATGGTCAATATCCCATCACAACAAAAAAACACATACCGTTTGTAAACGAAAGAAGGGTGGGGGGCTTTACCTGGTTTGAGCATATCCACATTTTCTAAGCCTTTAATCATTCTCAAAAAGTTCAATTGGATGTCTTCAGGCATGGTGTTTGAGATACCATTGGGGTATACAGTGTGGTCATCTAAACCTTCGGGTTCCAACCAAATGTTATGTGCTTCTTTGGTGCTGAATCTTTTGATCTTACTTTCAAGCGATGGGCAATATCTAGGACCTTTCACTGTTTCTCGAATATGAATACTTTGATCAAAATGTTGTGCAATGTATTTATGCACTTTATCATTGGTGTGTGTTTGATGACATAAAATTTGATTTTCCTATCCTTCTTTGTCAATGACACCTTTCTTTTACAGACCAAGATATTCAAAAAAAAAAAAAAAAACTTACGGCATGAGGTACGGTCTTGTTTAAATATGAAAATGGAGATGGTGGGTTATCACCTTCTTGGATGACCAGTCCGTCATAATTGATTGTTCTACCATCCAATCTGGCAGGCGTTCCTGTCTTCAAGCGAGCCAATTTAAATCCCGCTGATTTTAATGAATTTGACAGCCCAATGGATGGGTTTTCTCCAATTCTACCTGCAGGCCATACTTTTAAACCAAGATGAATTTCTCCACCCAAAAATGTTCCCGTGGTGATGACTACATTGGGTGCTCTAATAATCTGGCCGTTGTCTGTTCTTGCTCATCATTAGCTTGTGTCACAACCATTTTAATATAAAATTGCTTACCTAAGCGAACACCTTTCACAATCTGTGAAGCTCCCTTTAAAACCATGCTATTATGTTCCTCTTGTGTCACTTGGTCGTTCAGTACAAGATCGGCAACACTGCCTGATTGGATCGTCAAGTTGGGATAATCTTTTAAATATTCTTGTAAATGCTTCTTGTATAATTTACGATCAATTTGAGCTCTTGGACCCTAAATTAAAAATATGGGTTATCTAGAAGAGAAACAAAAGGTTTTTTTTTGGGGGTAAGAAGACTTACATAAACAGCAGGACCCTTTGATTTATTCAAGACTTTGAATTGGATACCAGCAAGATCGGATATGCGACCACATACACCATCCAAAGCATCAATCTCTCTTACAAGGACACCTTTACCCACCCCACCAAAAGAAGGGTTACAAGACATTTCACCTGTTAATAAAGAAAAAGAAAATGAGACCGAGTATACTCATGGAAAGAAAAAAAGAAGTTTACCAATCGTATCCTTGTTTTGCGTCAGGAGTAATGTTCTTGCTCCAGATCGAGCAGCGGCTGTACATGCTTCTGTACCAGCATGTCCACCTCCAATGACAATGACATCGAAATCGTTGACGAGAGGTTGTGTTACGACAGTGGCTTGTCGAAGAGAAGTGCACGAATGAAAGCTACTTGCTTTTTTGAACAAGCATTGGTGGATCAGCTTGCTTGATCTTGACGATCTAACTTGGCGATGCATTTGAATAATTTTAATAAAAAGAAAAGACCACACAGGAAAAAAAAAAAAGACTAGGGGTACAATCTCAACTATTTCAAGTCCCGGGAAAATCATGTAGAAAGATAGTGATTGATTACTGTCATACAGAATTTTAATCTATGCATGTTTATATCTTACATGACTAAGATACATGCGTTATTATATGTTCATTAAGGAGCTGCCCCAGAGATACAACCATTGTATACTCTCTGGGATGATGGATTGTTAAAAAAGCTACCAGCTCGAATTCTATCGCCGTCTCATCCAATCAAATCATTCCGGAGGAAAAAAACCAAATCCGAAAAACCTTGAGACTATTACAATTGGGAAATGTCTAGAACACCGTATTTTTAGAATCACGTCATGGTCTACACATAGATCTCAACGTCGGTTGACATGCCATAACGTCTAAATTTCTTAGGATCATCGATTTTTGTTTTCCATAAAATCTGCTTCACTCTCATTACAAGCTACTACTGGGACGCAGATAGACAACTACCAAGTTACGACTTGCTTAGGGGGTTTGCAAATGTTTCTACTTTAAACATTATTAATATAAACAATTAGATCATTCTGATGACATAAGCTCTTGTTTATCAGCCTACAAATAAAGCTGGTTCGCACACTTTATTCCTCCCCTTTTTCTTTCCCTTAACATACTTCTTCCATCGTATGAAAGTAGCCGATAACGTAGAAAGGTTAGTTAGTAATGAAACTTCTATTTCTTTCAAAAGATGCTAAGTTGAAAAAGATATATTGTGATATTGCGGCTGCGGCTAGTCTTTGCTATAGGAGGGCGACCTTCTAGTCAGGGCTCTTGGGTTTTTGGAAACTTAAGGACTGTAAATGGCTGTGATTGCACTGTAAATAGTTGTGATCATACTGGCCTTCTGGTCTTAGCTAGAATTACTGTAAGTGGTATAAAAAAAATACGTTTGAAAAAAATACGGAGGTCTAGACATTTCCCAATAATATGTATCGTTTAATATTTAGGTTCTTTACAATGCAAACATCAATGAATACTGGCGATATTTAGCTGATAAAGAACAAAAAGAATTAAGCAGAGAGAAAGCCTCTAACATAAGCATAATTCCAAGGACCATAACAGTTAGACAGCTGTTACAATTGTCAACGGGATGAGACCTTCAATCCCATGGTGTTAACATGTCGCTATTTAATCATCGCTGTACTAATGACTTTGGTTAATTAATCTCATGGACATACTTCAAGAAAAACCACAGACTTAAGCCTCAAGAAGACTTAAATCGACCACCATCAACAGATACCCCATTAAAAAACCTAAGAACAATGCAGTAATGTAGTATTGCTTATCAATCAATAATCATACTTACTTTCATAATGCTTTGTAGTTTATATCCAAGGATACAACTTAAATTGACTGTTTCAGAGAGTCCTTTGGATTTATAGTTAGCTGATATGTTAGAGGTTATAAATCCAAGGATAATAAAAGCAGTTATTTCAAGACGTAAGAATTGTTTTCTAATATTAAATTTTACTTACTAATAGGATTAGTTTAAAGATTAGGCATGAATAATATTATGGACATTTCAGACAGTTCAGAAGGGTCCCATCTTGCTCAAATTGATGATAATCAACAAAATTATATTGTAAAACTATCAACCAACAACCCCATGACACAACAAATAGAACATTATGAGTGTCAGGATCTGGAATGTATTATTAATGAAGTAAGTAGGCTAAATTATATAAGGTAAAGCGTTATACTTATTTTTTTTTTTCTTTCTTTTAGTTTAACAAGGTAGAAGAGAATACTATCTTTTTAAATATTGTTATTAAAGAGATTGATGAAGCACGAATAAATTACAAAGCAGTTTAGAGAGTATATTTACAAATGTAAGTTATGATACAAATATGTGGATATGGTAGAATAAAGTATATTAATTTTGAAATGTTTCAGTGTAAACAACATTTGATGTGTATGATTCTTCTTCACCGTTACACGCACCTTGTGCAGGTGCCAAGTTCCGAAGCAGCATTATTGGAGAGGCTATTTTCAGTTTTAACACATGAGGTGGAAGACTACCACATTCTAAAGAGTCCATAAACTCTGGTGGTAATATCAACCCATTATTATCTGAAAGAGCTTTATCAGTACTGGGAAAAATGGTGTATTCTCCTGGAAACTTTTCCAAAACATGATCTTTGGCATCCGACACAAACGCATTGGTTGAAGTTAGTATAGCTGTTGACATCAATGATGTAGATGTAACATCACTGGCGTTTTTGGTCCTATACTTGGAAATATATTCCGTGGACGTGGCTGTGTGGCTGCTACGTCCCAGCGACCTGGGTAAAACGCATCATCCCAACATAATGTAGATTGGTTGGTATGTATTCATTTTATAAAAAAAAAAGGGAAGTTCTTATCTTAAATATTTACTCTGATAGGGGTGATAAAAAAAGTCCGGCTTGTTTAAAAATATCTAATGAAGCAATACCAGATCTAAGGATAATATCTCGTTATGCAAAGACTACAGATTTATCTTTAGCTGAATTTGCCAAAGCACCTGCCCCATCCAAATATTTTTACGACAAAAAAAAATCATTTGTAGTTGGCTTAACTCGCTTAAAAGAAATAATCAAGAACGGAAGCCTCTCACTCAAAGAGGCTAAACAGTTACGAATACCATTTATTTTGTGTGAAGGACTGGAGTCGGATATTTACACAATTCGAGTGATTTCTTAAAATTTTTAAAGAATTTCAAGGTTTTTATTCTCGCTAGATGTATTTTATGTCTATATTGACTAAGCCTCTTTTAACTTAGAGTATGTAGTCCCTGATACTATTTGTAGTCTGCGCACAGCCATTTACAGTGTGTATTTCGATTAAAAATACAATACAGGACAACAAACAAGCAAAAAGAAGTATGAAACTTATAAATAAGAAAAAATCCACTGTTACAAAGCCACTTCAAAAAGTCGTTTGGGTTGACCCTTTTTGCAGCAAGGAAGAAGAAGACGAAGAAGAAGTTGATGGCAATAACCAATAGGTGTTATTCTTTTTTTTTAAAAAAAACGGTATTAATAAAAATATCATTCATAACCTCACAGTATAATATTCAACAATAATACGTGTAGTGTATTTGCGAACTTCGGCAGAAAATAAATCGAGATTCTTTTATCATCACCAAACTTGTTCTAAGTCCTAAAAGTCCCAACCTAAATTGAAACTCCTTACAACACCGAAACGTTGAGTAATTGTACTTGGCATTCTGGTAAACAACGCACTAGATCTTGACAGACTTCGAACTTTCTGATAGGATGGATTAATTAGAGAGAACTATCAATATTGGTATCATACCAGGAAAAAATTATGCCGATTATTCAGACAGTCAAAAAACCTTGTTGGTTTATTATTTGCAAATTAAGCTTTTGAGTGCAGCGGCAGCAATTATAAAAGCTAGCAATTAATGTACGTACCAGTCAGGAGTGGGTGAAGAAGCTGAAGGAAAATTCTGATTGGGATATTGTCAAGGAATAGACCAACAAGCTTAACGGCAAAAAGAGTCAGCTTCAAGATGAACATAAGACCCCTTGAATTGATTTTTCTGATGAAACCCCTCATACTCGGATATCAGATGCAGTTGAAGAGCTCACAAAAAAAAAAATTCGAAGAATTTATCTTGAAAGAAACTGTCGTTGGAAAATTTATTTCAACGGCATCCGATTGTAGGAAATCAACCTGCAAAGATCAAAGAGAGACATGAATGGGTAGAAACATGTGTGCTAAATCACACATATAGATTATACATATAATAAATTCATATCTCATCATCACTGATAAATGATAGCTAAATCATGATAAGGCATAAAAAAGGAATTCACTAAAGACGGTCACTACTTTAAAGTGTCACGGTATTGTAACACCAATGTCCAAACTTAAGACATGTTATTGTTATTATTTCTCTATTGACTATGCGTAGCACTAATTCTCCAATATAGATATTGTTATTGATAGCATACTCAAGTTGTTAAGAGTAGTATCCTCAGCCTCGTTCATTCCATTTATTATAAATACTCTTTATTTTTCCTCTTCCTAAATCTTCAGTTAACTTTAACATCAATAAACTCTGACAAGAATTCTAATTGATCCTATTGTTTTTTTATACTTTTTTTCTGCAAAACTATCCTATTTCAAGCCTACTTTTGCTACAACATGGTCAGAAAAAAATATGAGCTACACTGATAATTGTATTTTTATTGATGAGAGCGCATTCGAAATTAACATGAAGCTACCTACAACAAGATCATCTCGAGGTACTCTCGCCATAATTACAAGTCCTTCTGCACGAGCAATCAGCCATACAATTCTCGGAGCGATTTCAACACAAGGTGTTCCTATTATGGAAATTCGTGTTCCCCTCACGTCAAAAAGAATAAAAACTGTGGGAGACCAGAAAAGAAAGGCAACTGCTGTAAAATTAAAAAAACCTGGAGGAACAAATGCAGGACATTATACCAACTTCATAAAAAAACTATGGATGAATGGACAAGTATCCCCAGTTTAAACGATTTTACATGATCATGGATAATTCTTCAATTCATGGAAAAAAAACGGTGAGCTCAGCCAGCTGATCGAAAGTAAAGGATACAAATATGTTTACCTTCCTCCTTATTCTACTGAGCTTAATCATATTGAATAATTCTGAGCAATTGTAAAAGGATAAGTAAGACGTAGCCAGTTCGGAATTACAGAAGATCTTAAAACAAGAATTACTAAAACATGTGGAGATCCCCAGAAAACGTCTACGTAATTTTGTACAGCATTCAGTTGAAGTATTTGAAGACTGTCTGAACGACATTCCTATATAAACTGCAAGAAGAAGAAAAATAACGGACAACGCATATTTAGTAAAAAACCACGCAGATTGATTTTTATTTTTATGCAATTTGGTTTTTGAGTTGATGCAAATTGACCAATCAAGTTTGCGCAAATTGATATTTAGAAGTGCGCAAAATTATTTAAGTCTACGCAAATTGGTGCCGTAAGCACTGGTACATATTTTTTCTTTTTTCTCCTTTTTTAAATACCCATCATTGATGAATCACGAACATTCCTCCCAGTCAGATTTATTGAGTCATCCTATCAAAATTGATCCAAACTTCAATCCTAGTTTATTTGACTTTGACGAAAAAATCGGGTTCTCTGAGGAAACTGAAAGAGCATTGACAGTGTGTCAAAATGAATGGAAGGTTAGATTTTTATTTTTTTATATGTATATACATATACATATATATGTATATATATATGCACACACATACACACGATCAATACACTTTTTATGATTTCTTCCGAATCTAAAATCAACAGTTATAAAAAAGGCTTGATGTGCTTTAGAAAAGTTTGATGATGGAGCTGTGGTCACGGATTTAAAGCTGTATCGGTTTTTAAAAGAATTCGTAATGAACCCTCAGCGTCAGAAAAATACAGATAATGGGACCTTTTTACCTTCCAATCAGCAAGAGTTGACCAAAAGTTATATAAAAGCATGCATGGATTTTGGTGCGAATCAAGTCTTGCAAGGGTTACTCAGACAAGATCCTGTTGTTGGACCCTTGGTTTCCGCCTTCTTGGAAACCTTACCATCCAAAAAGAGAAAAAGAGGAGAGGGTTCGTCCACAGACGAAGAGAATACACATCATTTGAAAGCTCAACGACAGATTACTGCCATCCCTGAGGTTATGGACTTGATTAAGACAGAGTTTGAAGATTTATATGCAAAGGTGGAGAAGATACGAGCCGATATGAATGCTGGATATGAAGCTCAATCAAAAGCCTTGAGGGACTTTAGGAATGATCTAGCCAGTGGCTTCATGTTCACTGCTCAACGTCTTGGAGGACATGGTGCAACTCCCGTCGCTCCTGTTGTCGTTGCTGCTGCTACGGCTACGGCTACTCCTTCTGCTGCTACTGCTGAAACTCCTTGTCGTCGTCGTCGCCAATATAATAAACAGCCCACCAATACAACGACGAGTGATGACAAAGAAGTTATTTACCGCATGAACAGAAATTTAATCACGGTTCCGGAAATATGGCGTGAATATATTGTAGGTATCAATGGTGGACCATCTTTGCAATTATTGGAAGCGGAACATGGTAAAGCGTGGCGAAAAGATGATCCAAAGGAAGAAAGATATTTCATACGACGTATGACGTTAATTCGGGAAATTAAAAGATTGGTCTCACAACATGAGTTTTCTTGTGAAGAAGCTGCTGTAGAGTTAGAAGAGCGTCGAATGCAATTGCACTTTTCGCTTGATAAACTTCGCAGGTATTTAGACTCATACAGCTAAAAAAAAAAAAAAAAAAAAAAAAAAAAAAAAAGCTTACATCACTTGTAAAATCTACAATATCCCTTTTTTTTTTCTTCCTTTAATATATAAACATGATCCTGTATAATCAATTATACTGTTTTTATGACAAAATCTACATGTACTGCTGCAGAAAAAAAAAGTCACTAATAGAGACCTATAAAAATAATGCCACCACTGATTATATATAAACAACTACCCTGCACCTACTTGGTAAAGGAGAGTGATATATGTAGCTAACTAGTCGTATAAACAGTTTATTCTTTTTCCAAAATAAAAACTGTTTGGTGGCTAGGCATATATAGATTAGGAATACAAATCGAGTGTTTTTGATTATCATTACCTGTTCCTAGCATAAGACGAACAATATTATACGACACCACGGATCAGATACAAGACAAAAAAAGCTGTGTCGCTTTTTTTTTTAATCCGAAACAAGTTGATAGATAAAACCTAGGTTAAAGTATATGAAGAGCGATATGGATAATGTATTCCACCCTTTTTTGTTAATACCAAAATTATGAAGATATTTGGGGAAAAGATGTGTAATTAATAAAATTGTTGGTATGGAGTTATTTATATGTTTAGTAAATATGATCTGCGCGATGATCCCTTTTTTTTTTTTTTTTTGGGAGGGGGGTACGGGAGGGGATGCTAGATGTTTTAAATTATCTGATTTGATGTTTGTTTGTTACTTGTGGAGATTCAAACCCACTTTGCATGAATAATGTGGGTTTGACACAAGCGAAAAAAATTCTTTGCACATTCTAAAGAATAAAATAACACAAAAGATACTACTTGACTGTGTTGAAAAAGAATAACATTTCCTTTCGACATTTTCTCTGTACACAAATAGAATTTATACGAAGAATACCACCTTATAATAAGTTTTTCTACATGAACCTTTTTTTTTTTTTCAAATCTAGACAAATGAAACATAATAAAAAAAAAGGTATCAGTGGCCGGAATCTGGTTTAAAAAAAAAAGATCAGATAAAGATCGATTACAAAAAACAAAAAAAACCTTTCTTTTTTATTACAAAACAAATTTTTGCTAATAACACTAAAAAAAAATAATGGGTTTTAAAGAAAAACTTTGGAGATGGTTAAGTGCACCCGGTAGCCCCATTACTGTATCTTGTTCCGCACCCACTCAATATGTACACCAAAACAAGGAGCAAACTACATCTTACCAGGTCGTGACCGAAGAATCCAAGGAAGCTAGATTATTTAACCCAGAAGAGCGTAAACAACTAGGTGGTCGTATCTTTGACACTGTCACTAGTATGGCTGGTTCTCGTGCTGCATTTATCGCCACTTTACTTGTCCTCATCGGTTGGGCCATTGCCGGTGGTGTATTGGGAGCCCCCGATAACTGGCAAATTTTTATGCAAGATGGTAGTTCCATCCAATGTTATATCTCGGACACCCTCTTGATGCGTCAACAGCATAACCATTGTATCTCGTTGCTTACCTTTATTGCTCAATTGCGGTCACGAAATGCTACGCAACGACGTCTTTTCCATAGTCCCGAATTTAGTACGGATGTGGATGCCAACGAGGTCTTACAGATGGCAATCAAGGATGATGTAGGAGATGCTGTCACACTTCCAACAGAGAATTGGTTTGATGTTTGTTGTAATTGGGTATCTGAAGCCGTGGGATCCTTAGCTGCATGGGCCATCTATTGGGGAGGTATCTTTGCTTGGATCGGTGTAGGTAATATGCTAGGTTGGAGTAATCTTTGGCAACTGTATATCAATACAGCAGTTGCAGTGGAGCTCACATTTACTTCCATGTTTCTTCAAAACACACGTCGTCGTCATATGCTTTATCTTAGAAAATGTCTCAAATCGATTATGGAAGCGGATTGTGAATTAGAAACGAAATTGCGTGAACATTTTAATGATAATGAACCCAATCCTGTGATTACAATCCCTCCACCCGAGAGATCGCGTGGTGTACGTGCTATTGATTACTATGCTGATGTTGTAGGTTCGGGTGTAGGTGTGGTGATTTCCATTGCGGTATTTGCAACTTGGCTCGGTGTAGGAAATCTTATGGAATGGAGTTCGAATTGGTGGCTCATTATTGGCACCTACACAGGTCTTATTGGATTTCTGGATGGTTTTGCGTTACGAAATGTTTACTTTCGTCAAGACATGTGGACAGATGAGCAATTTGCAATATTGATTGAAGCGGATGAAATGACATATCAGTATTTAAATTTACCAATTCCTACGGGACCTTTACCGGAATCGCATGATCTTCGTACACGTGTAAGTAATTGGATGGGATTTATCTGTGCCAAGGCGATGGCAGTGGGAGTAGCTGTGATTATTATTATTGCGCTTATTTGTATTGCTAGTGGTATGCAATGGAGTGAAACGGGACAGCTTATTTGTAACACGCCTACCATGATTATCGAAGGATTCTTGCTAGTGGTGCTGATCCAAGGTCATAACAAGTCAAATATGAGACGTCGTGTGATTTTACATGATATCTTTATCCGTCGACTTAAATTACTTCAATATGTCCATGTCTCCCAACAAAACGGTTTCTTGAATGAAAAACATAGTTGTACTGAAAAGAATTGTAAATGGTGCTCTAAAAAAGGTGATAACTAAACACTCTGTTGTGTGTAAATTATACTGGGTTAATGTACATATTATAATAAAAATATTATAAAATTTAAAATGGATCTTTCTTAGTATATCAAATAACCAAAGTCCGCAGGATTCAGCCCTCTTTTTTTTTATGCGAATTCTATTTTGAACGACATTTTCGCATATATACAATAATAATAATAAAAAAATTTCGGGGACATATTCACAACCCCCTTGGTCAAAAAAAGAAAAGAAATGTTCATTTCTTTTCTATTTCATTCACAAATAAAATAAAAACACAAATGGGAGATCATGAACCACTTAATTTTCTATGTCGTTCGTATCAACCAGCGTTAAGGTCCATTGCACCCAGTCCCATGATCACTCGTACACCTTCTCGTAAACCCGTGTCACGATCACATACCAAGCAAGTACCCTTATTTCAGGGCAATTTCGTGTTGGATTGTCCCGTTCCACAACGTCTGATGGAAGCCAGTGCACGTAAAGAAAGTGAGTTCACATCCATGCGCTATTCAGCTGTCACTTGTGATCCCAATGATTTTCAACAACAGAATTATACCTTATTACCTCAACTCATGCAACGTGAAACGGAGCTTTTTATCGTCATGACCATGTACAATGTATATAGAGAAAAATAGAGTGTTTTCTTGTGTATGACTGTAAAACAAAAAAAAATCTAATTTTTTCATCACACATACATAGGAAGACCATGTCTTGTTTTGTCGAACGATGCACGGTGTCATGAAAAATATTGCACATTTATGCTCTAGGAGTCGATCCAAGGTATGGAACACGGAAGGCTGGAAAAAAGTAGTGGTATGTATTGTAGCAGACGGAAGAAAGAAGTGTGATCCTCGCGTTCTGGATGTCTTGACAGCTATGGGTGTGTATCAAAAGGGAGTTGCTAAAAACATGGTGAACGATAAACCTGTACAAGCACATTTATATGAGGTGATGAACCCCCCAAAAGACTTTCAGTGAAATGAATAAAGGCTTATTAACCAGACTTTTAAAAAGTTTAGTATACAACACAGGTATCAGTGGATGCGGACATGAAGGTGCGAGGTGCAGAAAAGGGCATTGTGCCTGTACAAGTGCTGTTTTGTCTAAAAGAACAAAACGCGAAAAAGATTAATTCGCATCGTTGGTTCTTTAATGCGTTTGGTTCGATCTTGAAGCCCAACATTTGTGTTTTGCTCGATGTAGGAACAAGGCCTGGTAATTCATCCATCCATCATTTATGGAAATCGTTTGATATTAATGAAAACGTGGGTGGTGCATGTGGTGAGATTTGTGTGATGAAGGGTACGGCCTGGGTTGATCTATTGAATCCGTTGGTGGCAGCACAAAACTTTGAATACAAAATGTCAAATATTTTGGATAAACCGTTGGAATCTGTGTTTGGGTACATTTCTGTTTTACCAGGTGCTTTTTCCGCGTACAGATATGCGGCGTTACAAAACGATGTGAATGGATTGGGGCCACTTCAAAAGTATTTCCTAGGGGAGAAACACGATGATGCCGAGAACGCAGATATTTTCACAGCCAATATGTATCTTGCCGAAGACCGTATTCTGTGCTTTGAATTAGTAGCCAAAAAGCATCAAAAGTGGGTATTAAAATATGTACAGACCGCCTTTGGAGAAACGGACTGTCCAGATCAGTTACCCGAGTTTATTTCTCAACGTCGACGCTGGTTAAATGGTAGTTTCTTTGCTGCTGTGTATTCACAATGGCATTTTTCAAGGATTTGGTGTACAGATCATTCGTTGGGCAGAAAGATGATGTTGTCTACCGAGTTTTTTTTTAATTTCATCAACTTGGTCTTTAGTTGGCTGGGTCTGGGGAATTTTTATTTGACGTTTTATTTCGTCACTAAATCATTGGCTTCACCAGAGATGGATCCCTTTGGTCATGGTTGGGGCGATCGTATCTTTCTTACCTCGAGGTACTTGTATGTCTTTTTGCTCATTACTCTCTTTATCTGCTCCATGGGTAACCGACCGCAAGGGTAATATGAGTGTATGTGATTTGTGTGTGTGTGTATTTTTGTTTCGCTTACTCTTATTTGAAATAATTTTAGTTCAAAATGGATGTTTATTATTTCGGTGATTGCTTATGGATTCATTATGATGTACACTTCATTCGCGGGTGCATGGCTCGCCTACAAGAGTTTTGCCAAAGGCATGTCACAACCTGGTTGGGATCAATCCAACGCATTGGGTAATCTTGGTTTATTATTGGGTCAATCTGAATTTCAAGGCGTTGTGATTTCCTTGTTGGCGACGTATGGTTTATACGTGGTTGCTAGTGTATTATATATGGATCCCTGGCATATGATTACTAGTTTCTCTCAGTATATATTTTTATTACCTACTTATGTCAACATCTTGAATGTGTATGCCTTTTGTAATATCCATGATGTCAGGTGAGAAAGAATAATAATTTCTTGTTTGTATCTGGGATACGTAACTGATCCTTGTTCGATAGTTGGGGTACAAAGGGAGATAACTCCACGACGATGGATCTTGGTGTAGCAAGTAAAGCTACCACTGGAGAAAAAGGGATCGAAACAGTTGAAATTGAGCTGGAAGATGGACTTGATTTCATTGAACAAAACTATGATGAAGCACTAGAGAGTCTTATGATGAAACCTGAAGCTGTGCGCGAGGTATGTGTGAACGATCCAACGTATATTTGGTTTCTTTTTACTGATGATAACAAATAAAGAGTCGAGCACCAAAGACTAAGCAAGATGATTATTACCGTGGGTTTCGTACACGACTTGTGCTAAGTTGGATTGGCTGTAACGTATTTCTGGTAGCACTTGTGACGAGCGGTAGTTTACAGATTTTCTTTAGTAACAATGAACAAAAGAAGACAGCTGAAGAGTATCAAAATGCAATTGGAGCAGCCTATACTGGCTTTATATTGTGGATGGTTGCTGGTATGGCTTTATTTCGATTTACAGGTAGTCTACTCTATCTTGTCTTGCGATGCTTTAGTCTATAAAATAGGCACGGAGTCCAAATAAACCGGGGATTATATTTCTCCCCCACCCCCCATCACAATAAAAAAGATCTGAACTATAAAAAATCTTTTTTTTTTTTTTACTTCTTTTTTTCCCATTCTTTCACCGTAATTACCCATCATGTCACAAGCTTCAGGTCCAGTCGCCAATAAATTCCTTCAAAGACTTGCCTCCAAGGAGACCAAGGACTACTTTATGAGGTAAAATGACAAGAATGATAGTTTTTGTAGAGCATATCTTAAACCTTTTTATTTTCTCTCTCTCTCTCTCTCGCTAGTACCGTAAGTTTTCCCCCGTACCCGTGCACCCGCCCAATAATACGGTTTCCGAAAAAAAATAAAAATTAACCCCTTTTTTGTTATTGTAGCATTTTTGGGGACCTGTCGCCAATTGGGGTCTTCCTCTTGCAGCTATCTCTGATATCAAAAAGGATCCCAGTATGATTTCTGGCAACATGACACTTGGTAAGTCAATAGTGATAGTTTGCATATTTTTTTTTTCTCGGGGTAAAAAAGATCACTTAAATGTTTTCCGTATTTAGCCATGGTGTGTTATTCTGGTCTTTTCATGAGATTTGCATTGGCTGTGAAGCCCGTCAACTACTTGTTGTTTGGTTGTCATGCCACCAACAGTGTTGCTCAAATGGTTCAAGGGTACCGTTACATCCAATACCAATAGTAAGTATTTTATTTAAAAAAAAAAAAAAAAAAAAAAAAAAATCTGGCTTCTCTGAGTGTGTAACTGATTCTTTTTATTATTATTAGTTTGGGTGGTAAGGAAAAGACTGAAGCATCCAAGCCCATCACCTCTGCTTAAACAAATAATAAACATGTTTTAGATTTCTAATGTAGTTCTTGCGTTTAAACCAATGGTTTCAATGGACCGAGAAAATGCTTTACTTTGGATGGATTTTTGTGAATCAATGTTGTAAAATGGGTTGCACACATTGGATACGTAGGCTGTGTGAATCTTGCGAAATAACTAGATATTTTGGTTATGCGTTGTTTTTTTGTTAAAAGTGAATAATTAAATTACCGCCTTCATGTCTGCATCACGTATGATTCCATCTGTTACGGATACAACCACGACTAATTTCACTCGTGTGTTTGTAATATATCCATATCTACACGTAAAGAAAATGATGTCAGACAGAGGGTACAGTGATACCAGAAAGTGTGAGTCCCATTTTTCTTTTTTTACACTGCTAAATCTTCCATCGCATATAATAAGCCCAGGTACAAGTCCAAGTTCTTTGGGCCGTTGGAGACTGAAAGGAATAAAAAAGAGTTTAGAGTAAAAAAGGGTTTTGTATGTAGAATGCATCTTTTTTTTTACCTCGTTCTTCAATTACATCGATGGATGTGTGTGCAATGTAGTGGTATTTCAAGTCTGGATGAGATGTGCTAAAGTTCTTGATAAACAAGGGATTGTTCTAATGAAATGTGGTTAATGAATCAAGGAAACCTTTCTCTTTGCTACTCATAAAAAAGTCACCTGTTTGCCGATCAATGCAATGCAGTTAATTTCACTACTCATGTGTGGTCAATAATGTCGAGGTTGGGTTTAGAAAAAAGGGAAAAAAAAATAGTATATTTTTCAGTAACTCAATTTTTTACTCTCTCTCTCTCTCTCTCGAAAGCATAAACTAAAAAAAAAACGCAGCCCAAACTTTTTTTATTCTTTTCTCCATTTTCTCATTTTTATATAAAAGTCATGGATGTGGACGCTTGTATCGAGTCTATTAAGGAATGCAAATACCTGGCAGAAAACGATATGCGCCAGTTGTGTAATAAAGTACGTTATGGAGCTCATGGTTTTAGTAAAAGAACTCCAACTAATCTCTCTCTCTTTCATAAACAAAGCTAAAAGAAATTCTGGCCGAAGAGTCAACAGTAGTTCCTGTGCAGGCGCCCGTAACACTCTGTGGCGATATTCATGGTCAGTTTTATGACCTTATCAAGATATTCCAAGTAGGAGGAGACTTGCCAGATACATCGTATATTTTCATGGTACGACTTTTTTTTTTATCTTTGCTTTATACTCTTATATTCACCTTTATTTCTTTTAAATAGGGTGATTTTGTGGATCGTGGTAGATATTCACTTGAAACACTTACCTTGCTATTACTGTATAAAGTCAAGTAAGTGTTTTTATTTAACCCCCTCAAACAAAAGTATGCTAACAGCACCCAAAAAGATATCCCGATCGTATTACACTAACAAGAGGAAACCATGAGAGTCGTAACGTCACTCGTGTTTATGGATTCTACGGTAAATAATAATAATATGGAAAGAGAGAAGGGTGATTGGGGGGATTTATGCTAACTGAACACATAAGACGAATGTTTGGCAAAGTATCAAAACTCCAAAGTGTGGGAATGGTGTTGTACTGTATTTGATTATCTACCTCTAGCAGCTGTAAGTAAGATATATTGATGGGTTTATTTTGATATGTAAAGAGAGAGGACTGACACTCTTACAAGGTCATTGATGGATCTGTATTCTGTGTTCATGGTGGACTATCACCTGAATTACCTTCTATTGATTCTATTCGGTAATCATGAACGACGCTTTTATTACCGCCTTCAAAACCGCTCTAACGCACTCTAAATAGCACCTTATTTCGAATGCAGGAACTACCACAAAGTGGAGGTCATTGTGGTAAGTGTTGCTTAGCATAACATACAAAGGGGGGATACTGACACAACAATAAAAAGATCTATTGTGGTCAGATCCAGAGACTCAAGTGGAAGCGTGGGCACTGAGTCCTCGAGGAGGTGGATATCTGTTTGGCCCACTACCCACAACCGCGGTAAAGAATAGAGAGAGAGAGAGAGAGAGGGAGAGGGAGAGGGAGAGGGAGAGACTAATAAGTATACACACACACATAGTTCTGCCAGAACAATGGGATAGATTTAATTGTGAGAAGTCATCAACTAGTGGACGAAGGCTATAATTACCCATTTGAAGAAGGGAATTTGGTGACACTGTGGTCTGCGCCCAATTACTGTTATCGCTGTGGAAATAAAGCAGCAATTTTAAAAATACCTGAACAAGATAGACCGATTGTATCAACAGATTATACAATCTTTATGGAGAATGAGAATCAAGGCGAATCTTTATCATCACAAGTAGCAAATGCACCTGGAGGCCAATATTTCTTGTAGCTTGTGAGACAAAAATAAAGTAATCATATTGGAAATTGAGTTTTTTTTTAATGAGAGATAAGAGAGGTAGGTGTGGGGGTAAGATAGGAAAGAGAGAGAGAGAGAGAGAGAGAGAGAGAGTAGGGCATACCTCTTAAAGAAACACAATGTAAAATATATATAAAAAAAAAAAGGGTATTACAAAATAAGGCACTTCTTGGACTTCTTCTTGACTGGAGGTTCTAATGCAGCAACGATGGCTTCATCAAATACGTTTTTTAAGCCCTTCTGGGTTAATGCAGAACATTCAACATATTTGACAGCGCCAAGTTCTCTTGCTAATTTCTCACCTGCATCGAAATTAATAGGTCTTTGCTTTTGTCTTGCTAATTTTTCAATTACAGCAGGATCATCACGTAAATCAATTTGTGTTCCTACAATTAAACAAGGTACACCAGGACAATGGTGATGAACTTCTGGGAACCACTTTTCTTTTACGTTTTCAAATGATGCCGGGGATGTTACCGAGAAACACACTAAAAAGACATCCGTTTGAGGGTAAGAAAGAGGACGAAGACGGTCATAATCCTCTTGACCAGCAGTATCAAATAGTCCTAAAGTATATGGCTCTTCTCCAATCATTACAGTTACAGCATAGTTATCAAAGACCTACAAAATATATTTCAGTAATCTCTCCGTACTCTTCCTCCTTTTTCTCTCTTACAGTGGGCACATATTCGGAAGGGAATTTGTTGGTCGTATAAGAGATTAACAGACAAGTCTAATTATAACATTAATCACTCTTTTTATCTTTTATCTTTCTATTGTTATCTTCACTTACTTTACCAACAGCACCATCTCCTACAACAACACACTTTATTGTTTGCATTGAAATAAAAAGTAATTTATAAAAAAAAAGAGAGATGTAGAGAGAAGAAGAAGAAAAAAAAAAAATTATGGAAATATAAACAATTAAAAGAGTCCCAAGATTTTAACCGAAATAGGTGATGTGTTGTGTGGTGATGTTGAGTAGGAGAATCAAAATACACAGGGACCTTTTTATATATATATATTCATTCCAGTTAAATGCATCTCTCTCTCTCTCTCTCTCTCTCTTTCTCTTTTATAACATACACTCTTTTCTTCTATCACCTCTAATCACCCTTTTAAACGCAGATAAAAGGAGAGATTACACTTGATATGTCCCCAGTCAATATCATGACTCTCTCTATTCTCCATGCATATATTCACACTCTAACACATAACATCTCAATCACCGTATCTAACTGTGCAACACTTTTCTTCACCGCTTACAATCTCCTAATATGGAAGGTGACCATACCTTTATCCCCATTGATAAAATGCGCCGCGACTACACATACTCTCGCACGCACCCACTCACACACATTCACGCGCCAAAAAAAAAAAAATCTTTTTGTACCTACGTCACACTTTTATTACTGTCTTTTGGCTCTCTTCGATTCACTAAAGAGGATACGGGGAGGACTCCTCTGATCAAGGAGAAGAGCCTAGTATATATAGGAGGGAAACCGGCCTTTTCATCATTAGGTAATCCTCCTTTGCATTCTTTCTTAAAATCGATTATTCACTTTCTGTATCTGCTTGCATTTTGAACAAAACCATGATATCATCTTTTATCAGAGGGATGACGACATGTGCATCAGTAACATAACTACCGTGTGCCCGTCATAGATACACAAAAAATCTATATGAGCGGTCATCTAAAAAAAAATATATAGCTAGAATATTCTTATATGTGGGGCTAAATACACACACAAACATTTCTTTTTCTTTTTATTTTTTTTTTAAAAAAAAAAAGATGGATGCTGAACAAATTCGAGATGGCGTAAAGTTTATGCAGCAGGGAGAAAAGGCGTAAGAAAAAGAGCACCCAGTGTCAGCTCTCTGTTTGAACTAATGCTTCATGTAGAGCATCGAAAGGATTATTCAGAAAACCAGATTGGGATATTGCTGCTGGTTATTACGAGCGTGCAGGTAAAAAAAGAAGATCTTGTTTATACACCCTTTTTGGTTGATAAAAAATTATCATGTAGCTACGGCTTTTAAAATTGCAAAATCATACGATCAAGCGGTACAAGCCTATGCCAAAGCTTCAGAAGCTCTCTTTAAAGCCGATGCGTAAATGTGTATTCTCTCAGCAAAAACATCCTATATAGAAAAGAAACTATTATTAAAAACATCTTTTTTATACATGTAGTATTCATTTAGCAGGAAAGGCCATGGAGAGCGCTGCATTTATTCTGGCTCAGAATTTAAATCAACCTCAGCGTGCGGCAGAAGCCTATCAACGTGCCAGTGATTATTTCATGACACAAGGAAGTATCGATCGTGCTGCTGAACAATTGGACAAAGCCGGAAAGTAAATACCCCTTTGCCAGTGCTGTAGATTTCTTTCTATTAACTGTCTCCACTTTTTTAAAAGAGCATTGGAAAACGTGGATGTCAATGCATCGTATGAAATGTATAGTAAAGCATGTACATTGTACGAGCAAGAGGACCGAGGAAGATTTGCTGTGGATATTTTCAAAAGAGCCATTGCATTATTAATCCGAAACAAAAAGTGAGTTTCACCTAGTCATGGAAACGAAAAAAATAGACTCACACAACCTTGAATAGATATGATAAGGCCATCGATATGCTGAGACGTCAATCGGTAATCCTTCAAAAGTTCACCAGTCGTTCTCATCTGTATAAAGCCAACCTCAGTATTCTGATCTTAATATTGGCGATTGGAGATGATGTAGAAGCTGGTAAACAATTCAGCTACATGTGCGGGTAAGCGAGTCTCCCAAAGGTAGACACTTAAAGAAACAAAATAAGGCACGGTTCATAATGAAGTTTTTCCCTCCGTAGTAACGACCCGGGATTTGCAGGCAGTGAGGAAGCAGAAATTGGAGAGGATCTGTTAAAGGCATACGATACCAGAGATCAAGAACTCTTGGAACAAACCGTTCGATTACAACATGTGACATTTTTGGATAATGAAGTAGCGAAATTGGCTCGATTATTAACTGTACCTGGTGAAGTCTTGTCCAACTCAACACGAAAGGACAATCACCATCACCGACAACAACAACAGCAACAACAGGCCGGAGGAAGAACGCCTTCGACAAGTGATGTGCGTAACATGTCCCATGCTCAAGCAAGAGCTGAATTATACAATCGTCCTAATCAACCTGCTGATGACTTGAATAACGGCTTTTCAAAGATGAGAGTTCAACCCAACCAAGATGAGGACGATGATGAAGGTTTAAGATAATTTTTACTGACAGCCAATAAAATAAGGTTTTATTCAAATATAAAAGAAATCGTCGCCTCTCTTTTTTTTTTTTTTATTCTTTTTCTTTTTCATATATATATTTTTGTCCATGATGGAAGGCAAGCACGAATTATTCCAAGCACAACATGTTCAATTTCAGATCCATCCTTTACTCGCCAAACAATGTCATAAAAGTGCCCCGGATGCAGTACCAGTTTTATTCCATTGTTCAAAGAGCAGTAAACTAGTCGTGGGGCGAGGTCATGACGCAACAGTTAAAATTGGTAAATCCAATAAACGTGTGTCGAGAGAACATGTAGCGATTGAACATAAAGCCCATGTTGGTTTTGAAATGACCATTCTATCCCCTAACGGTGCTCTCATTGACCACATTAGTTTTGACCAAGGAGAACATGTACCCATCACAGAGGGAACCCTTATTGAAATTGCTGGAAATAAGCTCGTCTTTGCTGGATCTTCAAGTACAGAAGAAAAAGTGATGATTGCCTTACAACAGGATGAAACATCTCCCCCACCACCGTCCCGACTGTCATTGCCACTGATACCAGTGACACCCCACATCGACCGTGCATCGAATATCACACCACCAGTGAAGGAGAAACCCGACCAACCATCAACACTCCAAGATCAGATTATTCAAGTACTTGGTAAGTGATTTTAGAAGCAAATGGTTGGTTGAGGTCAAAAAAACTAAAAGAAAAAAAAATGATTTTTATAGTGTATACACGAAAATCCACCATGACATGCACGGATATCGGTAACCGATTAAGGGATTACACGATAAGCGAAGTATCTCGCGTTCTCAGTGGATCAGGGATGATTGGACGTATTCAACGCTTGGGCAAGACAGCAGATGGATCTCCCAAGGAAGACCTTTATTATTATAAACCCGATTTAGATCCAGATCAGGCACGAAAAAAAAGGTATTCGGATGTAGGTAGAAGTGCAAGGAAATGCACCATGAAGGATACACAATACTTTTTCAGGGTAAATTATAACCCCCCCTCCCTATCCCACTGACGCATCATGTATATAAAAAGAGAGAGAGAGAGAGTGATGTGTGTGGGTGTATGTGTCAAACAAAATTGGTTAAACTCACTCACTTACTAAAAAAAATCAAAAACAAAAAGATTCCACCGAAGTTGACAGCATCCAATAAGACTCGAAAGAGGACATCGGCAACAATCGTAAAGGAACAAGAGGAAGATGAAGAGTTAAAATCAAGTCATAGTAGTGATGATGTGAGTGATATGGAAGTGTATGAATTATTCAAGGATGTGTGATAAATAAATTATTATTTGTTTTTGGAGGTCAACTGAGTGACACATCATTTTTAAAGGCATTTTTTTTAGTCGTAGCACATTCTTAATATATAATAAATGGACATTGCGTCTCTCTCTTTTATACCCCATTCATGACAAGGTACACAATGAGCTAAGCTGGTGTTAATTAGAGGTTATTTTATCTAAAAAGACCTCACCACATGTAAATTCAGATCATACGCAAATGATCAACGTAATTTTCATATTTGTCACAAGCCGCCACATGTATAAAGAACAAAAAAGGGCGCAATTTAAAAAATAAGCGTTAAACAAGTGTCTATATCCGTCTTTTTTTTTTTTATTGAATTTGACAGCAAAGCCCCCTTTTTTATTATATCTATTTTTTCTCGGCCTATAATCTTTAAATAGGGAATGTACACTCTCTTAAAAAAAAACGGATGACAAAAACGATCAAAGATAGAGCTTAGATCAGCAAAAAGTAACAATAAGAGTTTTTTTTTGGTGCAACGGGGAACCATTATCAGGCGACGGATCTGATGAATTAAAAAAGAAGCGGAAGAGCTTACCCTAGTTGACAAGCTTTACTCGCTTGTTTTTCAAATACTTGCTAATTGTCATGAAAGATATTCCTCGTATAGTCTGAGCGTGAATTTAAAAATAATGTCTTATTGTGTGTGTGGGGGGGGGGGGAGGGGAATAAGGCGTAAATTAGTGTGGGATGAATGGGAGCCACTTCTTTCACACGCAATTAAAAAAGGCTGTAAATGGCATTATTATTATTAGCGGCATACATGGTTGTACGACATACGCCTTTTTTTTACATGGCAACCGTTGCTATATGTTACCTTTTCCAAGGGGATCATTGTTACGTAGTCAAGGTTCCCGCCCCCTTATTTTCATTGCTGTGTAAGATGGGTAGGGTAGGCGATCGCATAGTTAGCTCAACTTTTTTTTTAAAGAGTGATTTAGAAAAAGCACGAGTAGGGCGTGCGATAGGGATGGGAGATGCGTATCACCTTCAATATAAACTGTTTTCCCTTACTTTTTTTTTTTTTTTTTACCACACATGTATACACTGGATATATACAGTAAAACAAAAGTTCACGTTAGACCTGCAAAAAAAAAATGGCAAGATTTTTTAATAATCCCAATCCGGGAGAGAATAATAATAATAATAAAAAGCAAAATTCGTCGTCATCCGGCTTTGCCTTTTCGTAATACTAGTCATGGCTAAAAGAGAATGACGATTGGCTGTAGAAAAAAAAAAAAAAAAGATTATCATGACAGAAAAGGTAATTCCCAGATCTTTTTTTTTTTTTTTATACAAACATTTGGTTTACTAGACCCCCAAATAAATGACACGGTAATCATGTCATGCCTTCCCTCTTTTTTAAATTGTTCTGTGAAATAAGAATACAAAGGTCTCTTTAGTGTTGCATGAACATACCACCATTGCTATTGCTTTTCTATATAAAGTGTGTGTTGTGTGCCTCGGACCTTTTTTTTTGTAAACATGCACAGACAGCAAAAAAAAAAAAATATAAATAACCTAATTTTTTTTTTTCTCACGTATTTCTCACGAAGCCTAAAATAGAAGGTAATTTCGCTTGAAGAATGGAGCGTGATCCAAGTTTGCTGCTGTTTATCATCCCTAAAAGGGGACACCCAGAGTCACACGCTCTCTTTTTTTTTCCTATTTCCTGTCAAATAGGAGACAATCATTCATCTTTTTTTTTTTACAAAAACGAATAAGATATCGCTGCCTTATCATTGCCTCTTTAGGGCTTTTTTTTTTTTTACTTTCTTGTTTTTCTATTTTTTCTTTTTTTTTTTCTGACTGTGCGTTGTGGTTAGAAGGGATGGTTTTGTAATTCTATGTGTCTGTGTTGAAATATGTAATGAAATGTAAACCCTGGGAACATTAGAGTGGGAAAAGAGTGTTTAAAACAAGATAAATAGCACGTGATAAGATCTTTTTTTTTTTTTTAATAAAAAATCTTATCAATTTAAGGTTTCTACCTTTACTTAATTGGTAAACAATTTTTTTTTTTTTTTGTTATATCTCTCTCTCAAAAAAAGAAACTCCTTCGTTTTCTAAAAAAACTTGTTTTTTCTTTTTTTTTTACATTTTTCTTATTCAAAATCTTCTAAAAATGGAACGTCAAAAATCTCGCATTATTAGTGAACAAGTGTTTGGAAGTAGTCGTAAAATTCAATTTATTGGACTTTGTGATGAGGATGTTAGACCGATGAGTTCCTTATTAGACGCTATTGATCAAGCACATCCTCCTATCCGTCCCGATTATAAAGAAAGCAGCTCTACACAACAAACCATGTCGATTGAATCTTTACTTGACTCTGAATCCTCTACTTCACAGTATCAACATCATCGTCAATCTCAGTCTGCCAGTACACACGAAGTCAGTATCGCTTCTCTTTTAACTTCTGATAACACTCACAAAAGACGATGGGAAGAGTCAAATTCGAATAAGCCTTCGAAACGATCCTTGTCAAATAATGGGAAATCAATGATCGACTCCAATCACACCAAGAAATCAACCCCAGCATCATCATCATCATCATCTGCTTCAGCTACCAGTACTTCTTCAGCTGCTGCTCCCAACGGGCAAGATAACAGTACAGAAAGACACAAGACAATCATCACCTGTCTTCATGCCTCTGTTGCACAAAAATCCTATGGTTCAGAAAAACGTTTTCTCTGTCCTCCTCCCATCGTACACATCAAATCACCCTTCAATTCTTCTATTACGCCTGAACAACGCGCCGAAAAGTTACAGCTCTCCATGTCAGTTATTTGTGAAAATGGCGATCGTATTTTGGAACAGCGTAGTATGTTGGATGAGAATCAATCAGGCAGCTTTAAATATCTTCATGTTACGGGTACTGCCAAAGCCAAACAGTTTAATCTGAAAGTCGATTTATTACCCAATATTCAACATCATACCACTTCTCCACCTTCTTCTCCTATTAAGCAAGAAGAACCAGTGGAGGCTTTACCTTTGGCTACATTTATATCCAAGCCAATCTCCATCATTTCAAAGCCTTCTAAAAAGACTGCAAAGACAAGAAATATTTCTACCTGTATTTTGGCAAACTCACCCGTCTCTTTATTCAATCGTATTAATTCACAAACAGTCCGTACCAAATATATGACTTCCAGTAATAATATGTTGTGTGCTAAAAATACCACTTGGTCTCCATTTGATATCATCATTGTCAACCAACCCAAAGCACCTCAACCTCATAAAACACATCGTCAACAAATGACAACCACCATCAGCGGTCGATTCACATCACGTATCCAATTAGCTCATCCACCTCCACCACCCACCCAACCTTCCCCTAGTCCTCCCCATGCTGTCAGTTCAAAAGTACCTGTCCATGTGACCTATGGCACCGAAATCATCCTGCGAGATTCTCAGACCGGTGTGTCATCGCCCTCATTAATTATTCGTAAAGTGGATAAAGGTCGTATTGCCCAATGTGCGTATGGTCCTGTGAGTCAGATGCAAAAGATTGCTTTACAATTAGCTTCAACAATTGATTCCCAACCGATTTATCTCTCAGCAGCAGGCTCACTGACAGATAACGCAGTGCATAGTAACGAAAATAGTTCCACAAGCAGTAATACATGGCTTGATTATTCTCCTTCCAGACTGGTTCAACCCGAGAAAATGACATTGGAACTGAGTTATGAGGAAGTAGATGACTATCTCTGTTGGACGATTGTGGGTATTGCTAAATTCGAATACGACTATTATGAAAATCAAAGTCTAGAGGAGAATGGAGAGATTACAGAAGTAGCTGAATTCAAACCACCTTCCATTGTGGAAGATGTGACACCACCTCCTTCACCACCCAGACATATTACACCGTTTCCCATCTTGAGTCATATTGAATACAAGACAGAAGAACATAGATTGGATGTGATTGGACAGCATTTGATTCAGGCAGCACCTGTGCCTAGATTGCTGGACCTTTGGTTAGGTACGCATGGACCGTTGGTGACTCGTATATCGCAACCACCTCAACCACATACACCCCATCAGACGCATTGGTCAGTACAATTGCCTCCAACACAGGATCTGATTGTGGCCAATCATGATTTATTGGTGACACAAGCGGATGGTAGAAGAACGTTAGAATTAGCCTTGTTGTTAGTGAGACAAGATGGTTTGGTCTATCATACAGGGAAAGCACTTTCATGTGATGTGTTGTATGATGCCGGTCGTTGGGCTGTGGTGCCTGCCTCCTCTACATAATATATATAAATATATTCTATGTTGTAAATAAAAGCCCTTAACTATTAGTATTATTAATTATTTTCCGTGGGAAAGTTGAATGGGAGTGGCTCAAATCCAAATGAATCATAACGAGTAAACAATTTTGATTGGCTTTGGAACAATGGGCTGGGAAAGAAAAAGGAAGGATCATTTTTGGGAAAGGGGAGTAACCCTCCAATGGATTGTTGGTTCACTTTCCCGCGCTTTTTTTTTTTTTTTTTTTTTTATAAAGGGAACCCTTGTTTTTTTATTGATTCAACCCGTTGGATTCCGATTGTAAAACATGGTGTTCCCAAATATTTATATGTAGCACTTTTCATAGCACACAAAAAGTGCTTATCAAATATAAGATCACACCTCTGCTTACAATATCACTTTTTTTTTTTTTTTTTTTTTTTTTTAGAATGTTGAATTTTGTGTATACAGAATGTTGGCAACCCTGGGATTTATACTGGAAACATAACTAATTTTTTTGCCCTGCCTAAATGGTCAACCGTTACCCTTTATTCACCCTTTAACTTTTTTAAGAACGTGTGATACGATTCACCTTTTTTTTTTTTTTTTCTGGAGATGAAAGTTGATGAACTCAATGTTTGTTTGCAAAGAAAAAATCGGATTTGTTGTGCTACACTTATCACTATTGTAGTTAGGAGGGAGGTGCACATAACAACAAGCTGTTGTACACCTTCAGAAAAAAAGACGATCAGCCCCCCCCCCTTTTTTTTTATGGCAGTACTAGACGGAGTATAAACAAAATAGGTAACCACACATGGGATGTTGGACATCATCATTTTTAAACGGGAACATTTAAAGTTACAGGCGAGAGTACAAGGATGAATACAGAAAGTATCAAGGTGTATATTTCGAAGGCGATAATTACACGAAAATGGATGCAACAAGATATTACGTTTGCATATTGGAGAACTACATGCAGGACTTGTTTCCATTGCTATAAACAACACAATCTACCAAGTCCATGTGGGGAAAAAATGATTGGGATTCATACAGAAATACAACCAAAGGGAACATGTCCAAATTATTTCACATAATGTTCCAACAAGATCCCATTATAAATCGCATTTTTTTAATCGTCGCAGCATACATCTCGTTGGATACTATCTTAATGACAGCTGTTAGTGATAAGCTTGCCACTTTTTCGCTTGAACCATCTGGTACACAAGAGAATTGCCGTTAAATCCTATTTACTCTCCATCACTTCATGATCCCCATTCATGTAAATATAACGGTCTCCTTCTTCGTTAGTTACGACATTGAAATCAACTGGAGCCCCCGCTCCCCTTGCAAAAATAGATGGTTTTATTTTAGTTATGAAGTAAACCCAAACGATTTCCCTCGTCTGTGTGTGCCCAAACTATTCAAGGACTCATTATTTGTGGGTAAGAAAGGGTTTCCACCTGCCCCGCCTCTCCGACTATTATTACTTCCGCTATGATTACTGTTATGCTCACCCAGTGAAATAGTGTCTAATTCAATGTTTTCATTCGTCGTAGTGACTACAGGCGTAACATTTTCATTCGTATTCGGAAAAGGCACGATATGTGAATCTCTTCTGGTCTTGGGTGGTGTCAGATCGTCCTTTGTATAGCTTATAAGCGATGATGGTCTTGAATCTTTATCCTTCTCTGCTAGTAAAATCTTTCGTTTGTATCTTCTTCGAAAATACCATGTTCCCCAGCCAATGATTAAGAGTACACCGATGCTACCAAAGAGATAGACGGGTATGGCAATGGCCTTGTTTTTTGCAGTCCATGCCTTGATTGTGTTGAGTGCACCTGTCCCCTTACAACTTCCTTTCTCACAAAATCCTGCTAATCCACATTCGGTACCGTCCAAAAACATACCGCTAAGCATCAAACAATTTCTCGCATCCTTGGGATCCGTGCAGCTGATCAAACATGAGTCTTGTTGAAACGAGCATTGTTCACTTATGTTCTGCCTTAAACCTCTGGCCATGCATTGTTGATCCCTCGAAGTGCAGATACCTGAGGCACATTTCATGGTGCCATTCGCACATGAAGCGCCATCTTTATCATGAATATCGACAGGACACGAACTATTACTCCCTGTGCAAAATTCCGCTGAATCACATTCTGACACGGCAGGTCTACAGATCGTATCGGGTGGTGCTATTGCACAATTTAAACAGCATTGGTTGCTATAATCGCTAATGAGTAAATGTAAATATATGTTAGACTTTACTACAAATTACAAAAAAAAAACATGGATGGATCGCCTATGGATGATCCGACTCACTCGCATACTGCATTCGGTTTTAATTTACATGTTTTGGCAAAACAGCAAGGACTATCTGTCAATCCAGGATCGCACTCTTCTCCCGGCTCTAGAATCCCGTTTCCACAAAGTGAAAAAGTACCACCCGTTCTCAAATCAGGCGCTAATAAAAAAGATGGTCATTTGTTTTTTTTAACAATCCAGAAGCGTTTATGTAATGTCATCCAAACTTACTGTTTAGGCAGTAACCAATGTTTGGAAATGTATTACAAACATCTGATATTGAGCACGGACTAAAATCATTGGTTGTCACATTACTGGTAGGATTCATTATATAGGTGTCGCCTGCACTACATACAGTTTCACTAAGAGGACAACACCCACATTCACCATTGCATGGACACATGTGCGATGTACAATCATGGATAGCACCTTTTTTTTTTAATATGTATATATGGCTGTAAGTATATATTTTGTCACATTAAAAAAAAAAAAAAATATGTAAGCGTTACCAAATCCATGTCCAATTTCATGCGCTACAACTTTCCACTCGTCTCTTGTGATGGAGGATACACCTGTTCCTGAAACCCATTCATAGGAGCCATCATCTACAATTCCACACTTTTTTTAATCAATCTGTATACATCAAAAAGATGTAAATCGTACCTTCTATTTGTTGAGATACTTGGGTTTCACATAGCTGACTTAACCAAGCAATTCCCACTTTAACACCTGTTGAACATTTGGTCATCAAGTGCCAGAGAGCAGCACCATCATCGCCCTTTTTTCCGCGCCAAAGGCTAAAATCACTAAGGCGATCATTGATTGTGTAATAATTGGAACATGCTTGATTCCAAACAAGAGAAGATTTGGGTTTGATGGGGCATTCAGGCACAGATATTTGTAAGTAAATGAGGCCCAAAGACACATTAAAGGTCTTTTCGTATACAGCAGAGGCAACGTTCCAATCATTGATCATTTGAAGTTTTGCATACCTCACACTTCCATAAGACAATACGTACGAGCAATCCGCTGCAGCACCCATATAAGCGACTGTCATTATAAAGTGTTAATTCATCATATCCCAAAAATGCTACGATGCTTACTTTTTCGTGCGGTAGGACAACCAGCGGTGGAGGTAATGGGTGCAGGTGTGACATCAAGTACGGTCCGTTTTTCCCATAAATTGGAAAATGTAGAGTCAGTGACATTACTCAAGGGAGCCGTATGAGAACCGGTCATTCTCCTGTTGTAAGCGAGCTCCTCCATGGCACATGTGATATCTATGGATGGATGTTTATCTCTTTTTTCTAAAACATCAACTTGTTGATCCGAATCTCTATAGATTACCATCTCGCCACCTGTATTGGGATCATCATGCCGCTTGGAGATATGGTAATTAGGCGTGGTTTTAATATGGTATATATCTGAATCTACAGTAAATGCTCCTTCAAAGACTGGATAGGAGCTAAAAGGGTAGAATAAAAAGGTCATTACTATTAAGACTTTAAAGGTCGAGGGTCAAAACGTACTCTAGATCATGCCTCATAATAATTCGAGCCCATTGATGTGTGACATTGTTCACATGGCCTTTATAGACAAGGTGATCATGCGGTCGTAAAAGCTGAGTATCGTTGGTCGAGCCGTTTGTGTTGAACACGGTGAGTTGTGCACTTGGGTGAAATAAGTCCACGTTGGGTATTAAAGCAAGTGATATCCACTTGTCAAAGGCCGAAAATTCTAGCAAAAAGCTGTCGTCATGAGTCAATAAGGAACGCTTCTTTCCTAAAATCGTAATCACGGGATTCTCTATTGTTTCTACTTTTTGTAATCGAGAAGGTTGTATCGAGCTTGCTAAAGGAACCCCACACACACACACACACACACACACAATAAAAAAAAATGAGTTTTTTGTAGCACTTTTTTTTTTTTTTGGTTTCGAAATGTACCAAATACTTGATCAAGAGGCAAGATTATAAACAAAGTTGTCCATAACAAAATTAGAAACATTCAAGCAGTTGTAGGTGATTTTGTTAGAGATTTATAAAATATATTGGCATGGCCATAAATAATATTAAAAAGAGAAGAATTATCAATTCGTCTCAGAAAACTCATTTGTGGTGTGTGTTTAAAAAGGAGGGGGGGGTCTCTCACCTCAAGAAAATTGTTACAAAAAAGGAAAGGATTTTTAAAAAAAAAAGTCATCAAATCTTCCACAGAGCCAACAGTAATATAAAGTGTCAAGCTGTATAGAGCTATCACTGTAACGGACTGAAACGTACCAGGTATATAAGTATCTGTTGGAAGCCGCAAAAGGTCATTTCTACCGAGCATGGCTCTCTCTTTTTCTTTATAAAGCTGACATTTAAACCAGTTTAATTATCAGCAAGAACAATAATCTCATTGTCTTGAAGCAGAGCCAGACCTTCTGGTTGATCTTATTTTTTTCTATTATTATTCTTATATGGTCCCTTCAAAGATTTGATTATAGTCACGTCAAAGACGATGACGGGACAAAAGACTTTGCTTTGTCAAACACGTGGCTGCTGTACGGAGTATAGAAACATCTGTCGAGTTGAGACTAAATCGATCAAGCGTGGCATGAATAGAACCAGTATGAATGTTGTCACTGTTTTCGCGCGTATATTAGTAATCAATTTGCATTTGATATGGTCAAATGTGTTGGAGTCACTGTTCTTAACCTGTTCTTTATGACAGCAGTTGCCATATGACACGTGCTATGACGACACTCTTAGGCGTAAGAAGTACATTTATCTCGCAGCACATATTTAATACAATCAAAGCATCTTCAAAGCCTGCGAACAAAAGCCATCCTCTTACTTAAAAATCAGTCATTAGGAGCAGTCAGAAAGAAGAATAGACTTTTGTGACTTTGGCGAGAGAAAAAAGTGATTGTGATCAGCTCCGCATAAATACGCTTTATAAAATAGCAAGGCCGACTAGTTTTTTTTTATTATTCCTTCCTCTTCACCAACCTCCAAGATTTTTTTTTAGCAGTCAGAATGTCACAAGGAGACGAAAGAACGGCTTACTTCGCGTCTTTATGTGAAGAATTGTATAACCCCAAGTCACCAGAAGAACGTAATCAAGTACAGAAAATTCTTGAACATTCGTTTCCTACCTTTACAGAATCCAATGGTTTACCTCCACCCGGCATGGAGAATCAGCCGTCGTTTGCCATTAATTCCCCAACAGATACCGCCTCAGCTCTTCGTGTTTTGCTAGAGTCTTCACCAAGTCCCTACGTCCAAACATTTGCATTGTCCAGACTAAAGCAATTAGTACAAGCTCAATTTGCCCTGTTTAGCCAAGAATCTAAAATTGGATTGCGTAAGATTGTCATTTTTACCCAGTTTTACTGTATTGTGCCTTAACGTTGCTTATTCTAGGCTCCTTTCTTTTGGAGTACGCGTTTATGCATCCTGATTTGATGCCTTTTATTATTACACAATTGGCGGGCGTTTTAGCAGCAATTACTTTATTAGGCTGGGCCGACGTGGAGCAATATAAAGATGTCCATAAGGACATTTTACAATTTATCCAAGTAAAAAAAAAAAAAAAAAAAAAAACATTTTGCATAACTGTAGCACATCTAATTTAATTTACAGGCTTCCGTCGATCATCGTATTGTAGGTCTTCAAATACTGTCCATCATGGTGCAGGACATCAATCCACCTAGTTTTGCAAGAAGTGCATCAAAGTTTAGAAAAGCAGGTAAAAGGATGATTCTTAACTCGTTAAATGCAAGATGTTAATGTTTCTTTTTTTTTTAGCTGGTGAATTCCGTGATAACCAGTTACTAGATGTATGCGAAACTGGATTCAACACGTTGGAAGAATTAGTGCAACACGGGATTGTTTTCACTAGTCGTATGATACCATTCTTTTTTTTTTTTTTTTTTATCTGACTGATCCATTAATTTTACATCCCACCAATAGCAAACCAAGAACAGCGATTACAGGAAGCGACTTTGAACTTGTTGGTAAAGTGTTTATCTTATGACTTTAACGGAACGAGTGTCGATGAATCCGGAGAAGATATCGGAATTATTCAGGTAGAAATGGGATGAAGTCATTTTTCATATATATTCTCATGCTAATGAATCATCGAATGGACTAGATCCCCGGATCTTGGAGAGCTTTATTTGAAAAACCCGAATTTTTAAACATATTCTTTAAAGCATATGCCGAATTTCCTCCACCTCATTCATCCAAAGTCATGGAGTGTATGGTTCTGATTGCATCTGTTCGTAAAACATTGTTTAATGATGGAGAAGAACGCTCCAAGTTTGTTGTCAAGGTGATGCACGGTATCCGAGAAATCATTTTGACGTCACAGGGGTTAAATGATACAGACAACTATAATGAATTCTGCAGACTCCTGTACCGTTTCCGTGCCACCGTTCCTTTGAATGAAATGGTAGAAAAGCCTGGATATTTAGATTGGATTGAATTGATTGCCGATTTCTCCCTCAAGGCATTCCAATCATGGAAATTTGCACCCAATACAAGTATGTATGTCTTGGGCTTTTGGGCACGTATTGTTCAAAGTATGACCTATTACCAGCAATTGGGTGAAGCCGCAGTTGAGAAATTGGGAAACATTACCATTGAGGTAAAATATATTTGTATATATACGTCTCTGCATTGCATGAACTTACAATATGTTTTTTTTTTAGTTGACTCGTTCTTACATTTCCACATCTATTGACTCGGTCCCTATTCGTATTGATGAAGGTTTAGATGATCCTTTAGAAAATGAAGAGTCCATCATTGAGACCCTCAATATGCTTGGTCAGATTGCTCACTGTAAATACGAAGCATCCAGTACCGCTCTTCTCAACTTATTTGATCCCATTACTATTGAATATCAGAATTTGATTACACAAGCTAGTACACCGGAGAGTTTCAGAGAAGCTTTGGAAATCATTGAAACGAAATTTGCTTGGCTTGTTTATATTATGGCGTCATTTGTTGGCAACCGATCGGCCTTTTTAAATTCAGAGGATTTGGATAGAATCGATAGTGAAATCACCACCAAAGTACTTCAACTCATGGATGTTCAGCAGTCTTTGCAAAATCAGCACGGCACTACATTTATGAATGAAAAGCTTGATTTGGCATTCATTTATTTTTTCCAGCAATTTAAAAAGTCTTACATGAGCGAATCCAATGGCAGAGATGTAAGTGCACATTTTCGGGAAATATAAATGACATACGGGATGATAACAAGGATTTGTTAGATTTATTCCAAGTTATCAACCGTGTTTGGTATCAGCGATCAAGTTCTCATGTTGGATGTAATCATGCGTAAAATGTAAGGGATTCATGGAAGCTTTTTTTGTTCTGTTTTGTTCAAACTTTAAATTGTCTAACTTGTTTCGTTAGTGTTTCCAACCTGCAATATTGGGCCAATAATGAACAACTCATTCGCCGCACTTTGGAGCTTTTCAATGAATTAGCCACCGGTTACGGTGCATCTAAGAATCTTCGCAAGATTGAAACGACTCGATTAATTCTTCAAAATCATATGGCAAGTCAATTTGCATTCTGTCAAAACGAAAAGCAAAGCGAAAACAGAATATTGTACTTTCAAGTTCTCTGTAAACTTTTGTTTGCAGATGATAATGTAGATGAAAGAACCTTTTACGAATTCATGAAACCCTTTGATATTCGTATTAGTAATTTAGGTCCGTTAGATAGCGTAGAGGCGTTTAGACAAGAAACTACTAGAGTAAGTTTCCCTTCTTCTTCTTTTTGACACGGTTATTTGATGAAACTAAATTTATCCAAAATAGCGGGCCTTGCGTGATGTTTTTGTAGACTTGTGTGGATTTATCTCTCCTATGCAAACACGTCGGCATTTTGTATTATTTTTTGATTGGTTTTATTCCGAATATTCATCCATCCTCTTGCGTGCTGTCGAAGCTTGGTCGCCCGATCCCATTGTCAACTCTTTACTCACGTTTTACTCGGAGTTTGTACATAACAAGAGTCAAAGACTTGGGTTTGAAGTTTCTTCTGCCAATGGTATCTTAATGTTTAGAGATGCCAGTCAAATCGTTTGCTCATTTGGTCATCAAATTCTCAAGCAGCAAATTGTGGACGACAACCAAAAGTACGAGTATAAGTACAAGGGTATTTCTCAATGCTTCAGTATCATGTCAAAATGTTTAGGTGGCCGATATATCAATTTTGGTGTTCTTTGGTTGTATCAAGATAAAGCCATCAACGAAGCACTTGATATGATTATTCAACTCATGCTTGATATCCCTATCGATGATCTCCTGGCAAGTATCATTTTTCTTTTCTTCGAAATATGCTCTTGTTTTAATATTTTTTATAGAGCTTTCCCAAATTGTCATTATCATTTTTCCACTTGTTAGACGAATTATCTCGTGAACAGCTCATGGCTATGCCTAGTATTTCTCCTGATGCGTTCTTGTATCTTATGCAAGCTTGTGAGCAAGGTGTCGAATCTAGTGATAGCTTGATTCGTGCCCATGCATGTTCATCCATCTATAACATTTGTAGCTACGTAATCAAGGAGACAGAAAAGGCAGAAAGAGAAGCTAGTTCCAGCTCAAGTGATCAACTGTCCCGAAGAAGATCTTCTGTTGTTTCTCCTTCTAACCAAATTTCGGGTACTCATTGGATCATGAGCTATTTCCGTCAATATCAACAGACATTACCTACTCTATTATCAACTGTGTTTGGTCTGGTTTTGTTTGATGATAATAGCGATCAATGGTCTTTATCTCGACCATTGTACGCATTGATGATACTTCAAAGAGAATATGCCATCAAATATACAAGTGCTGTCATTGATCAACAGCTCCCCGAAAGAAGACCATTTGTTACTACCGTAAGTTTTTTTTTTTTTAAGGGGGCGGGGGCGGGGGCGGATGAGAATGCTAACTTACATGAAATATTTTTAGTCGTTGAACAATTTATTGGATGGCGTCGGATGGACATTGTCTCCAAAGGACAGAGAAAGGTTCACTCAGAATGTATCGTCGTTTAGAAGATTGTTGAATTTAAACAGCGTGGCACTTGTTCCTCTTGCCACCCCTCCTCCTTACTACTAAAACTATCAACAGCAAAACCAACCAAAAGCATACACAAAATAAAGTCATTAGAAAATAAGTAAACACAATTTTTTTTAATTGTTTCGCAATGATTGGTTTTATTTCCCTAACATAAACACAAAGTGCAGAGAAGTTTGTTATAGCGATGGTTAACATTATGTTGTAATTTAAAGAATTCATTTGTGTGAGTTATTGTTTGAGCTTATGAAGCAATGACAGTAATTGATCAACTTATGTATGTAGATGTAAAAAAAAAAAAAAAAAAAAAAAAAAGGATTGCAGTGTATATCATTCGTACATCTATGTGCATTTATTGGTAAAGTGAAACAGACAAATTGGTAAAAACCCTCTTTTCTTTGACGAAAAAAGATTTGTTTTTGAAAGAAAAAAAGAAACTTACAAGTTTCTTGGAATATACGGTAGTCTAGTCTAAAGAAGTGTCTCTTACAAGTTTCATAAAAATGAAATCCCTCATAATCGACCAAAATAGTCATCCCCCCCCCTTTCCGCACAGACGCACACATACACTTCAAATATCACAAGATGATTGATCATTTTGAACCATGGAAGTGATAAAAAGCAATGGTCTTATGAGCGGTCATTATCTTACGAGTAGTGTAAGCCTGACAATGGGCATTTAGAGTATTATTTATTCTCTATAATTTATGCCTTTCAAATTTTAGATTTTACCAATTTTTTTTTTTTTTTGTTAATCGATATATGGGCTCAAGTTTTTCAAAGACCAAGTCATGGCGTAAAATCAACACTGCCAAATCAGCCAAGTATGATAGGGTCAATTATTGCACCAGTGCTGCCAAAGCAGTCCTCGAAGATGACGCGATTTTTAACTCAATCAAAGCTGAAAGGAAAGTTAGAGCTGATAACACATATAAAGAAACGCGCAGTGGCTATAGAATAATTAAAGCTAGTATCTCTCGCCGCAGCAGCGTCTCAGAAGATAGTATCGAAAGCAGTTCATCAAGTTATATCGTTGGACGTGAGTTTAATTGAAATAGGTGAATCGGCTTTTGGGTATTAATATTTTTGTAGATATTGCTGGCGTTCCTATTCGAATTCAGAAGTAAACATCGCAACCATTTAATATTATTCTTTTATATCATGTCTTAACTTAGACTTATGTTCCAATTGACCCCTTACCATTTATAAATATGCTTAATTCTTTAGATAAACCTCCTTAAAAAAATAAAATCTTGTTATAACAAAAGTTGGGCCGATCTCTAGCACAGATCAGGACATAGTCGACAGTATATATATATATATATATATATGTCTCGGGCCAGTCGTGTAAACAATATCAAAGCGTGTAGCCCAACGTAACTGAGAAAAAGTACAAAAGAACTCTTTTTTTATAAAAAAACACATTCTGTATAGATAACACATATTTTATAAAACAATGTACATAATAGCTTGGTGGTAACAAAATCCGTTACCTCATGATAGCCCAGCGGTAACAGAACAAAAAAAAAGAGGTAAATAATCCGTTACTACAATGGGGACGACAGGAATAAGAACGATAGAATACCAAATATTTTTTATTCATTTTTTGGTATGAAGGCTATGCAAAACAACTTTTTTTTTCTTTTCTTTTTTTTGAATCAACCAAAAAACCAATCAGGATGAATTAATTGTTTATTTAATCAGAAGGTCGTGTGAACGAGTTTATTTGTAAACTAATAAACAATAGCTAGCTTATGTTAGGATGATTTAATTGTCTATTTAATCATCCATATGTTTGAGCCTTCACATACTAGAAAACAGGAGTATCCATAGACGTAAAAAAACAGGCGCTTAAAAAAGTACGTAGAAAAAAAAAGAGAAAAAAATTACGTAAAAAGTAAAAGTACGTAGAAAAAAAAAGACGAATGTGTAGACATTATCAGGTGTTCCAGCCTCAGAACACCTATGTGAGCGATGTACACTCCTTTTAAAACCAGCTTCATCCAAGGATACACATTCGTTCATAAAATCGATGTTCTGGCTAACCCAATATGTTCTATATCTCGTTTTTTTGATAACAGTTTCATTCGTGCTCCTACCGTAATATCTAGAAATGATACGATTGTAGGCTAGGCAGCACTTCGTTATGTGATTCTCCACTGATTTGAGGGTGATCTGTATATCTCTAAATTCTTTTGACAGGTGGTCTATAACGCCTTAACTGTCAATGTTGGCTCATTATCCAGCAGCTCAAAAATGAAAACAGCATGTTCGTCTTTGAATATTTTGGATTATCCCTTTCCTTCTTTGATTGCGATAGAATCAAGGAGCCTCTTTTCAGCTATTTCGCTTGCCATTTGATTGCACTGCTTAACTTAAGGAATAGCTGTTGACTTGGAGAGCCTAACGTTTCTACCGGCTTCACTGATAGACATATTCTCAAACACTTGCAACAGATTGATCAAACTGACTACATTTGCTTTGTTCTTGGTAATGTATGCTTCCCTTTACTTCTTCACTACATCAAGAAAGGGCTCCTTGGAGTAGGTTTAGTCTTTCTCCCAGCTTCTTTTTGTGCTGCATTTCCATATATGATTGTATCATCACAAGTACTGTCTCACTGTCAAAATTGTATTCTTCGTTCATGTTAAGCAACATGAAAAATTCAAGAAGAGAAAAAGAAGAGAGGATTTGGCTAATCCTCATTACATTTCTTTATTGGTGACCCATTTTCGATTACAAAAATGATTTCGCGAAAGGATATTGTTAAATATTATCTTTTGTTGTTAACGGCACGGAGCTTATATTATTAAGCACCCACATAAAGAACTACATCATAATTAGCCCTATTGACAACCCTCAACAAGACATTGCCATTGTCTATAATATGAATGTGGTCAGATTAAAAAATTAAACAACAAAACGCGGTGGCTATAAAAGCCGTATTATATTTTTTTATTCAGAGAGAAATTTTATCTTATTACACCTTTACTTAACAAGATATGAGCACTAACGCACACGGTCAGAAACCTTCCAAATCTAGTATTTCAGAGGAACAAGCAGCTAACAGAGCTGCCAGAGTTGAAGCTGCAGCCGAAGCTGCGAAAAAAGATGCGGCTTCTAGAAACCAAGAAGCTTCCAAGGGTGGATTTCCACGCCAGGGTAGATAAATGTGAGAGTTATAAATAACTGGGTTAGATGTATCATACTTATAGACAAACCATCTTTTGATCAAAACGTTGTTAGTTCCTAATGATTTTCAAGTCGATAGTCGTTTCTCTTGGAATAATGGCGTTTTATTTTGGTGTTAATGTCCAAATACTATAAATAAAATGTATATTCATTCAAAAAAAGATAAAAAAATATCTAAAATTGTTCATTATTTCAATGTGGTTATTCATTGCATATAATGATTGATTAATGGGTTACATTTGACTGGCTATAACAAAGCCTGTAAACCAAGTCTAAATCACAAAAGTTTTTGTTCTAATGACAGTGTCGGTCGTTTTTAGCCTATTGTATAAGTAGTGATTAATCCCTCGCCCATTATACTCTGTATAGCTGTCTATATACACTTGCACAAATAACTCATAGTTAAACGATATCTGCTCCCAAACTGTTTCGGCATAATCACTCGTTTGATCACTGTGCAAAACAAGCGAAAAGCTGTGCGCAACAAAATGCCCGGTTATGTTACACAAGCATCTCCATCCAGTATAACGGTAACCTATCTCAGAGCGTTTTGTAGGGCAGAAGTTTAGCGAGCCTTCCTCGTATTTATTTATGTTTCCTTTTAGATACTACGACTCTCTATTTAGTTAAAATAAACTGAATAAGTATGTCATATCCAAATGATAGTCTAACAAACATTACTGCCATGAATATGACAGACAAAAAAAAAGGGGGGGGTCTGACGGTAGTTTACTAATTGTAAAGCACAAAGTTCGAGGAGGTAACATAATTACAATGACAGTTCTTGTCATAAACAGACTTGCCAAAATTTACAAATGTTAAACCAGATAAAACAAACGTGCATGACTGCTCAAATTAAAACTTGCATATTCATTACAAATCGTGTGAAACTTTTTTTGCAAATGATCGGATTTGTTTGAAGTCCTCTAATTCATGCTTGCGTAATTTGCCTTTTTTAAGTTCTTCGTTTGAAAGGCAGCGATATAAATTCAAATCGATCGTCCAGATATTCTGGTCGTATCATCTCTTTTCCTTTCTCCCAAACATGTCAGACATTCAAGATATTATTTTGGTATAATTTAAAAAAGAAAAAAAAAAAAGTGTGTACATGGCGGTAATTAACTTTTCAAAAACGCCATTTCATAGCATTGGTATCCCCATTCCCCTTTTGCTCAAAAGGTCGCATGGGTATTGAATTACAAAAAGGTCGAATATAAGACCGTTTTGATCCCTATGCTCGAACCCCGTCAAAAGCGCAGACCTCTGGACGGTGGTTACAGAAAGACCCCTATTTTGCAAATCGGCAACCACGTTTACTGCGATTCCAAAGCGATTTTCCTTGCTCTTGAAAAACTGTAAGCAAATCTGGCATGCTTTTTTTTTAAAAAAATAAAATAAAATATTCTAACATTCTATTTATAGTTTCCCTGAACCTAGTTTATACCCTGAATTCAAGAACAGTAACGAATCATCCGAGGGTGCTGCTAGAGCTTTGACCATGTGGATGGATAACACACTTTTCAATAACATCGTGTCTCAGTTACCCGTAAAGGATTTGGATGATGCATTTATGGCAGATCGTGAAGCTCTTGCAGGCCGTAAGCTTGATCGTAAGACTCTTGCTGGCGGTGCCCCATTTATGAAGGCTACTCTCCAAGGCGAATTTGCTCTTGCCGAGCAAACTCTTGGTTCCAAAAACTGGTTATTAGATACCGAGACTCCCTCTCTTGCTGATATTAGTTTGGCCATGTCCACCTTTTTTACTCTTAACCTTGCTGGAGAAAAATTCGTTCAAACCAATTTCAAATCTCTTTTCAACCATATGCAAAAGTTGTTGGGTACCGTGAGCTGGGATAGAACAGAGACAATGTCTGTTATTTCTGAGGAAGAAGCTATTGAGGTCTTAAAGCGTTACCAAGATACCGAAATCGAAGCCAACTTCAAGGTTCATTCATCTGTTCTCCCTATTGAATTAGGTCAACAAGTGCTTGTTACTCCTTTGGATACCGGTAAAATTCCTGTCCCAGGAACTTTAATCAGAAGTACTATTGATGAAACTGTTGTAGCTTATAAGGATGCCACTTATAACACCACTACACTTATTCATTTCCCTACTATCGGTTTTGTCGTCATTCCCAATCTTGGTGCCAAATATTAAAATTTAAAATAAATCTGTACTCTGTTGTCGAATTATGATGAATTATTTATTATATTATTACAGTTGTATTATGATTAAAATGAATTAGAATGTATGAAAAGTGATTTGTTTTTGGGTGTTTTCTCTCTCTCTCTTTACATTATGAATTTCGGAAGTTCTAACCAAAAGATAGTAATTTAATCTGCTGAGCTACGTGTCTCTTCGTACATATTATGAAGCCACCAAAATCTTGCGGTTGAAGGTAACAGATTTAGCAGAGCTGACGATTCAGCACTTGAATTGCCAGGATCCAATGATGATACATTTACACCTTTGATCATGTTGGGCACCAGATCTTTTGTAAAGAAATTATTGTTGAGTGATGCAATGCCAGTTGGGTATGTTAGCTTAGTTCTCTTCATGCGTGGTGGAGGAGGTAAAGATGACAATGATTGTAATTGGGCTGCTTGTTCCATTGGAGATACTTCCCCTTTAGGCGCTGGTATAATAGTTGCAAGTGCGGTTGATCCTTCTTCTTGAAGATCGAGATTGTTTTCATCAAAAGACGATCTTGGGTTCTCCTCAATCAAATTGTTATTTTGTCCCGCTGTGTTTTGATACACCTGTTGATCTATAAGACAATTGGTAGGCGTTCTATGTCGATTGGTTTCGTCTCTGTATTTTTTGACGGCTACATCCGTAATATGGTATGCATAGCTACGATAGATAGGAAAAGGGACACATTTGATAGATTCTGTGAGTGTTGAGTTAATCGCAAATCGAGTTCCAGGTGTGGTGATGTGAGATTTAAAGATGATAAGTTGACATGGTCCAGGTCTTAAAGAGAAAGCAGGAATATCAATAACATCGCCATAAAGTTTTGCAGACGCCGCCAACGGTTTTCCATAACTTGACATGCCGATAAGTGATACGGCTGCAGCTTCCAAGGCTTCCATAAATTGTTCTGTCTTTACATCTGTATTTTTAACAATCGAAGTGCTTGATTCAGCCCCATAATTATAAAAATCACTTTCATCATTGTTATACTTGATATTGATCAATGTATTTCCTGAGCCAACACTTTGATTTGGGGAAGTATCAGTATATAATGTGGTGGAACTTCTTCGTTGACGGTTGCGCGAGTTTGTTGCAGTAAGGGAACTAATGCTGGATAATGATTGCCCACTATGACTAAGAATAGCTGATTTCTCTGCTCTCGAAAGTTCAGTCTTACCGTTTTCGAGATTTAGTTGAACCATAGGAAATCGGTAACGGGTCTCCTTGTTGACAATAAGATAAGGCATATCGTCATCTTCAATAAGACTGAATATACCCACAAAGATACCACCTCGCAGATCATTTTCGTGCTTTTCTCTTTGTTGGGCGGGAGATGTATAATATTCATGACCAAGTGGCTTGACAGGCTTATACAGCACGGATGCAGTTTCTGTCATTTGAAGCATATCCTTGAAATAACTTAACATGTAATCTGACGGCACTTTAAGTCTTTCGCCCATTGTTTTAGAAATAAAAATAGGTTCGGCAAATCGAAATCCGATCGACAAAAGATTAACTAAATCTTTGTTAGACTCGATTTTCTTGACCAAAAATATATGTCTATCTTCCGAATCTGAATCACGAACAGACAAGTTGCGAGAAATTACTACAGCATTCGATACTGGGTTGTTGAAAATATCAATAACAGTTGCATCGCCTACTTGTGACATAACTGACTCTGGTCTACTAACTGGCTGTTTATTCTTCTTTTTCGAGAAAATGTTTTTCTTCGAAGTTAAATTCGTCAACAAAACAGATGATGTACTGGAGTCTCTTCGTGTTTCGCGTTTCTTTGAATCATTTGAGAAAATACTTCTCGTGCGGATGGTGTTCGCAGTCAAAACAGAATCGAATAAATGACCCAGATCTGCGAGCTTATTAAATCGAAGCTCAGTTACTAGTTGATTAGCTGCCCTTAAAAAAGAAGTATCTGCCACGTTGTAAATATCGTCAGAGGTTTGGTAATTAAGATTGCCATCATAGACTTCGTCACTGCTATTTCTCGATTTAGCCCATTGAATCGTGGTTTCAAACAATCGAGTGAAAAGTGGATGGCTTGTAGAGAAGGTTTCGTGCGTTTCCTAAATTAGTGTAAATATTTTTTGTAATGTAACACAAGAAATCATAAACTTTACGTCTTCTGGGATTTCATTTAAAATTTCTTTCATTGGAACAATACCATCGACACCGACTAGAATTCTTCCGTTGGTATCGAAAAAAACTGTATCCAAAATCAGTCTCTTTTGAGATTTATTCGACTGAAATAACGACGTGCTGTTTTGAATAGATGCCCGGGCGCCAATGATGAACAAAATTATACAAGTTGTTATGACAACACCTGCAATCATACCAATTAGTGCTGAAGTTCCCATTAAGGGTTTAGGTGGACCTGAGTCTGAAATTCCGGGATAATACAGTGTACCTATAAGCGCTGTGTAATGCATTCCTAATGCAGCCACATGTTACCGATTAGCCAATAATAATTTTAAATTGATAGAAATACATCCGTACCACAACCAGCACCTCCCAGTAACATTGCACAAGCAAGTCGTTTATACCATTGGTTCTCCCATTGTTCGCGTAGTTTAAAAAACACAAATAAGGCTACGTTGACTGCAATTACGGCAATAACAATAGCAGCGATCATTATTGAAAAGATGTTTTTTAAAATGAAAAAATTGACTGCCACTTGACCTGTTCTACAAATATTAGTAATTGGTCGAAAATGCACCAAATATTCTACTAACCGAGATAATGCATGGAGACAATACCAAACTATGATACAGAAATTCGTCAATATTATGTCAATAAAGCAGTAATCATCATTTTTTTTACCCCAGCAACGGTTCCACTAGGAATGATTCTTATCACTTTTGCTTCCTCTGTAATGCCGACAAATGCAAAAGCTAAAAACATGGCACCGATAGCAACGAATAAGCTGGCAAATGTGAATCCGGGAGCATATGATAAATAATATTCTTCGCCCGTTGCCATTCTAATCGTCAGACTATTGTTGCCAATAAAGTGCATGGACCATATGCCCACACCGCCCATCGCAACAGCCGAAGCAAAAAGTAGAAACCTTAAAATTGATGTTAATTGCTGTTATTATTTTTCCATCGAAAAACTGAGTGTCCGTCTCACCAATTATAGTATCCTCGAATGTGAGTTCTTCTTTGAAGTAGTTCCAATGCGGTCATAGATCCTATTACTGAAACGATATAACTGAGAGTGACGAAGCCGGCATCGTAATGTTGTGTTGCTGGTATCGTATTTAAATCCATGATAAATATTCAGGCTCTAATCACTGAATTTTTACCACTATTGCGGTTATTATATTACAAACAAAGGAAGAGCGAAAAAAAAAGTGACTTTTTCATCTTGACATTTAAAAATAAAAAATAAAAAAAAATTGATTTATCCCGCTGTAAGTATTTTGTACATTGTTACATTTTTCACTTTGTAGGCTATTGAGAACAGTATAGAACTTTAGTCCTAATTGGCACGGTGGATTATTTTTTTTAGGTGCAATTAATTTTTTGCTTTTTCTCGTACGATTTGTATATATTAGGAACTTTTTTTTTTCTGGTACGAAGTTGAGACGGATAACTCTTTATAAGGACAAACTGATTTTTAAATTGGAGGAAAGGATATACCTTATGTTTAGTTTTCTAACGATACGTCTATTCGAGAAGACATTAATGTGTGTAACTCAACCAGGGCAATACTGAGTAGTAAGTGGTACACAAGCTACAGAAAGTCGAGATATTAAAGTATTTGGTTTGACAAGTGAATTTTTCATGATATCTCCTCATTTTTAGACTAGCGTTCTTCAATAGCGGAGTAAAAGGATCATGATACCCACACTTGTTGATAGGATCCAGAATTAATTATCCCTAATCATAAAAATCCTTTTCTGCCATGCCTGTTAGATGTGTCGATTACATTTTCCATTATAAGCCGTGATTCTCTTTTTTTTTTTTTTTTTTTTTTAGGTTCATCTGTTTTCTTGTTCTGTTAGCAGAGTTCTCATAATCTTGTTACAGCTTTCTTGCATACGCCTTTATTTTTTTTAAGAAAAATGACAGCTCCAAAATAGGTAGTCCATCCAATGCTACTGAAGACATCCTGTTTGTTAGCGTACATATCTTTAGAACAAGCCTGAACTCTTATCAGGGAGATGATAGGTATAGATAGATATATGTTTGCATGGATATATCCCGTATTTGTAGTTGGTGATGAATCACTAGAGCCTGCCGGAGAACAGAGACTGATGCAGATGTTGTGTATATACCTTCTTTTTACCAAAGACCCCAGTATAAGTAGGAAAAAAGACCAGTTGTTCAGTAAAGGGGTAAATTTAATTTAGTTGATATCAAATGAGAAGAACAAAGCAGCAATGGAGACACTTTAGACCTAGCCTAACGTCCTTTAAGGCCTTGATTTTCCGTGACCAGCCGTAAACATTATAGGTAACCATTGCACTTTATAGTTTCAAAGAGGTCCTTTAAGCATCGAAGATCACCCAACAAGATTACTTTTCAAGTGCCATCACAGTGAATGACTTTGAAAAGAACTCATGCACACTTCTCGAGGCTGGTCAACCTCGTTAAGAAGAGATATTGGTTGTATGTCAAAGCATTGGAGAAAAGCCTTCAATCCATAAAACTAGTCATACGGTGTTTCCCTAAATCAGATTCAACTACGGCGTTAGTTCAAAGAACGTGTACTTCTAAAAAGAACTCTCATTAGAAAAGCGGAAAGAAGCTACCCTTTCTCTAATATCCTTATTAAGTAGATTTCAAAAGGGGAATATATGTTTTTACATTAGGAAGCAGGAAGTCGCTAGTTTTAAAGTACAAGATAACATGGTTCAGGTCAAATGTCTTTGAGATACCGGCAATGAAAGGTGTTGAAAGAGACCTGTGTAATTTTAGAAAACCAGGCTCAGAACGGGAAAAGAAAAAGACTTTCTTTTAATCAGAGCATGCCGTAAAGCGAAAGAAAATTGTCTTCAAGTCCATATTCACTAAACCCATAAATAAACAGAGTTCTATGGGTTTAATTGTAAAAGGAAAAAAAAAGTTAGTGTTGGTGAGGCCCATTTAATGAGATCTACAACTTGGCTTCTTGGACAAACAAGCAAATAGAGCAATAGCTAATTAGGGGTACTCATAAATAAGTCAGAATTAATTTAAGCCAATAGAAAGACAAGGATTTTTAAGTTTGTTGATTTTACAAAAAAGTCTTGTTGAACCTTTAACAACTTTGTTGAACTTACAAACAACTCTTGTTGAACCTTTCAACAATTTTGGTTGTTTTATAAACAATGCTTGCTGGAAAGTCCAACAACTTTGTTGGTGTTTCAAACCAATGTTGTTGCGCTTTTTCATATTTTCATTCGTAAAACGGTATAAAACAACCAATGGTTTTTGATTTCATTATCATTCATTCATCATTTTATATAAAGTACATGATAAATTATTTAACAGATTTTATTATCGTATATACAATGGCTATTGAGAAGCAGAAATATCTTAAATGATAATAAGGAAAAGAGTCTTTTTTCAATATTCGTTCTTATAGACGGCATAACCGTAAATAGGGTACTGATAATCGCTATATAAAAATGGACAACATATACACATTTAATAAAGTTTAAAGTCTTTCGCACCTAATTTAGAAGATAATTGAGGCGATCCACATTAGTCTTTTGATTTAAGGAAGTATATAAAAAAAACTTACAGCTTTATCTAAAGTACCACTCCCTTTTTTAAAGATAAAAAGAAAAAAATAAAGAATTGTACTTTTTCTTCCTTTCTTTCTTCTTAAACTCACTTAAGAAAAATACTATGAATCTATGGTAACCTTATTTCCCAATGTAATATGTGTGTCTACGATGCTGACTTTGTTTTTAGCTTCAAGATGATCTTCTATTGATAACCCCAACGCGTTTTTTAACGCTGTTTGCTTCTATGTAAGGTACTTAACTTCCATCTTGAAGCGTTCTGTTTTACGTTTTTGTTGTCTACATTGCTAAAAGCGCTTCTCATTCAAGTAGTCTAGGAGTAGCTTTTACTTTTCGTGTAGACTGAAAACTTTACTGCCATTTATGGAGGCTGCTACTAAAAATTAAATATTGGGCTTACGCCAGTTTTATTTGGTTTTGTGACCTAAAATCCGAATTTTATCTGGTGTATCAGATAGACAACTTATCTCTGCTTTACAACGGTACTACCGCAGAACATATTCCGGTTCCCGCGAGTTTGTCAACACAAGTAATAATAGTGTAGTCAATAGCGCCGTCGGACATGGTTTGATGATATTGTGTATATCTCCTCTTTTTCAGAGATCATATCAATGAGCCGAGAAGAGGCAATAACTATGTTTTGTTTGCTGCATCCCACCTAAAGTAAGATTGGTTGTTTATCGTCATTATTTAGTTGTAAAGACAGTTTTTTTTAAACCTTTATAGCCACTACACCAATTTAATGAGTCAACTTTATGTCGGCTCCATCACCTTCTTTTTTGAGACCACGTTTGATGGTGTAAATGACTTTCTTGTTTTAAATGATGTGGCTGAATTACATGGAGTGGTAGATTACGACAGGCTCATGCCTAGGGTGGTCTTACGTCGTCCTGGTCAACATAAGTATGTTGTTTGTCGTTTCAACGATATCGTTTGTAACGTAGGCCTTGTCCGATACAACGTGGTTGAAAATCATTACAAGGTTATATCGCATCACATTTTCAAAGAACTGCTATACTCGAAGATGGGGAATGCGAGTAATCTTTAAGAAATATAGAAATAAAAATAAAAATAAACATGGACAAAATGACCTGAATGAATCTTAAACGCCGAGTAAACGTCTGGTTGAGAATAGAAAAATCGTGACACCAGAATTGATAAACAAATCTGCAATCAACACTTGTTGAATAATTTCCAAAAGTTGTTGGCTAGCAACAATTCTTTTTTATAAAAAAAAATGATCAACAAAGTTGTTTACAACAAACAACAAATTTGCCATAGTGTGGCCTAGTCCCGGTTGCTCACACTGGCTTCATATGAAAATGCCGACAACGCTTCGCAGACGCAAGATTGGGCGTGAAAACTCTTGATGAAAGAGGGAATTTCATTTCTTTTAACATTAAAAAAAAATACCCGAAGGCAGAAATACCCGAAGGCAGAGATACCAAAAGGCAGAGATACCCGAAGGCAGAGATACCAAAAGGCACAAAAGCCACAAGGCACAAATGCCACAAGGCACAAATGACACAAGGCACAAATGACACAAGGCACAAATGACACAAGGCAGATATACCAAAAGGCAGAAGAAGGATAAAGTAATTGAGAGAAAAAAAGTGGGTTTTTATACTTTTTTTTTGGGTAATTATACGGACACCGTTTGTTTGTTTTGGTGTAAAAATATTTAGGGACACCGTTTTTTTTTCCGGGCCGGTTTTTTTTTTTTTCACTGCAAAATATTTTCAGGGACACCGTCTAATTATGAGTAAAGAGAAAAATAATATTAGTAAACATGGTAGAACAAAGAAAGCAAATAATGGTTTTTAAGAAGAATAATATATATTTGAATTATAAAATGATAGAAAAAAAATGATAGAAAAAAGGGAGAAGCAGTTAAGTATTTTAATAAAAATCAGAAAAATTTCGCTTGTGCAGATATCCCTGTGAGCTGTCACAGCTTTTTTTGTGAAGGGAGCTGATGTTGGGCCAATGCTCATAGGCAATTGGTTTGTTGTTTTTGATGTTACTTTTGCGTTCTAAAAGATAAAAATGTGAATTACTCGGGAAGATGATGATCGGATTAGTCAAATGCTGAGTATCCAACTCGAAAAAAGGAACAAAAGTTTGTCTCGACTTATTGTATACAACATTTCCTTCATTGTCATCTTCAATGCCAGTTTCTTTAAAGATCCTGGGTGATGAGCTTAAGAGGACCACTCGTTTAAATGTATCTGCAACGAGTTGTGGGCAACCAACAGTATCAAACCACATAAAATAATCCTTTGAGTCGAAACACGGAGACATGTTCGTATTTGAAATACTTGATATCCAGCTCGATAGTTGCATACACGTTTTGGTAAGAACGGAGAGTGTTGAGCATTGATTTTTATACCTGAACCCAACCCTCTTCATGGCCGAATAATGCAAGGCTCACTGCTCTGAACCCGCAGTTGCCATCACCTTGGGGATTGACAAGGGCAGCGTCCAACGGATGTAACTGTTGGAGCAAGCCAGGATTACTATCAATGGTGTCTATATGCGTGTTGTTGTACCTTTTATGACAACAACCGGTTAATCTAAAATATTTTTTTTATTGTATTAGAACAAATTTTGTCAGGGAGACGTTTTTCAAGAAGCTGGTTGCCACATTTGGTTTAGACTTTGGTTTTTTTTTCTTGCTTTTTTAATTGGAAATTTATCATTTCGCAGCAATCATGCAAACTCGCTCTGAGTTTCAACACCAAAAAAAGTCGCTGGTTGTATGCCTACGCACTCCCTCACACATTAAAAGTAAAACTCCTAGTCGTCTTTTCTTAAAGAACCAACTCTATTCAAATATGTTTGCATCACCAACTCTTTATTTGTTCTATACGTACCACTACAACTAAGGAATCGTATAATTCAACGTGAATTACTAGCGTATAGCAAGAGAACACAGCCTTTTAAAAAATTGGGAAGTTGTCAAGTGAAACTCATCGGATGATTAGACTACATTTTAGCGGTTAGGAAACAAACTCCCTTTCACTCTATTGACGAAGTAAGAAGTGCAGTCTCTTAACACAACGAGGTATCAAGGATAGGTATGTTTTCTTGGGATCAAAATGAAGTCATGTTAAGGAGAAGCTTAACCGTTTTTACGCATCTGTATACAACTCTCTTAATCAACGATAAAATACAAATAACTGTTTAGACACGGACAACGCTTTACTCCTATCATTACCTAAGAAGGCTTGGATTGTACGAACAAAATATGGCCAATTCTTCAGATAAGGAAATTAAGATTACCAGCATAAAGAGAGATCCACAGATCGACACTGAAATTGAAATACACAAAGGGCTTCACAGATTTGGACATTTGAAGTCATGTATGACTCAAAAGATGTAGTGACGACAATTGGGACGAAGGGTGTGGATTCGAAAGCATAATTAGAGTCTGTTCAAGAACAATATGATGAGGATTGAGTTGGGGAAAACAGGACACATGCTCATCCAAAATATATTCAAGACGAGGATACGGACCACTGGATGACATGAAATCGAGAATCATCGACCAACGATCATGTAAACTTAAAGTCAATTGCCACTTGAGAAGACAATAATACCCACACACCTTTTTAAAAGGGGGATGATGATATGAGCTAAGGGAGATGACAACATAGGATATGCAATCTATATTGGGCTTTTCACTTTGAGTATGATTGCGTTTAAACTGGATATTGCGGCAGTAATAACATCTCATCTTGATTGATCCTTTACTCTCTCCAGGGGCAAACATGTCATAAACCTCAATTAGCATGGTTGCCATTATTATACATCTGTAACCCCCCTCTTTCTTAAAAATCCGAAGGCAACGATGTTGCTGTCCATCTTGATTGATCCTTTACTCTCTCCAGGGGCAAACATGTCATAAACCTCAATTAGCATGGTTACCATTATTATACATCTGTAACCCCCCTCTATCTTAAGAATCCGAAGGCAACGATGTTTCTGTCTCATCCTTGATACAACAAGGACGCTTTATAAAGCAGTATAAATGAAATGGAGCTGAATTTAGACGATTAAATGGGATACAAGCTATGGCTGGCCCTGGCGTGACATTCAATTATTAGCTTTATCAAAGTTTACCTTTTCAGGTTGTCTTTTACTATTATAATAGGTTTTTTCCAATTATACCTGTCAGCCTCTTCCGATCCATTTTCCATACCATCTTTTCATTTTCGAATTTCCTTCGGTATTTGCAACTTCAAGGACACTGTAATATGTTTACGGATTTTTTTAAATTAAGTGAATTTAGATAATTGCATGGTTGTTGGAACTGAAGGATAATGAATATTGAATTCTACTTTGTATTATACTTGCCACCTTTTTAGATCATCAACAGAATGACACCAAACCTTTTGATTGGTAGAAGAAAGTAAAAAAAATTGACATGAATAAAGACGCCCTATTAATACCTCTTCCTTTCAGTTTTAATAACGGTAATTAGCAAAATGTTTGTGTTTATTCCAGTGAACTCTCTATAAGCAACACGTTTCTATGACTCAATTCCATAGTACACTCATCGACGGCGTTGTCTTTGCATTAAATCACAGTTTTTTTTTTAAAAAAAAATAAAAACGCAAACAAGCGTTATATTATATTATTACTCACCTTTCTCCCTTCTCTATACAGACTATTTGGTTCTTGTTCATCTTGAAATTGGAATCGCAATTTTTAAAGAGGTATTGATATAATAGTAACAACAGACGCAATCAAAATAAGGTATAATGACACGCAGGATATCTACACCATGGAGCAGTGGATTCTTCTGTACTGGAGTCCTTAATTTTAACCATTTTTAAGAAAAAAATGGCCAATCTACCATAACCAAAAGAGTACCACCTGATGATGAATCTCGGGCACATATATTTGACTACCTCAGGTTCATCATGGATTTTAAAAAGAAGTGTATGCTCGATTCTGAAGTGTCTGACATCATTAGAGTCAGTTCGATTTACTCTTCCGGCGATCAGCTCTTTGTTGATGCCTACCATGCTGAAAAAAAGGCAAGGCTATGGACTGGACCCTATCTTTCAAGCTTGAAAAAAATAAATGGTATTTTAAAAGATACACCATAAGAATGGATTGATGCCAAAGCTGCAAGCTTTTGCGTTGAAAAAAATAAAAACTTTTTTTTTTTCGCACATCGTCTTTTGCTATAGGAGAACATCAGCAACATAGCAACACGCCACGATCCAGAATTTCCCGGGTCAATAAGCACTTAATCTAGTCATATGCTACATTATGAGCTGAGCTTTTAGCTGGAAAGTGTTGTAATAAAAAACCAAACACTTGAAATATAGAAAGTCATCAAGTGTCATATCCCTTTCGAGATGTTTAAAAATGAGAACACAATTTTTGCCTCATTGGATATATTGTGAAGCCAAGAAGTTAACAGCGTTTTTTTTTTCACTTTAATTCTACATAGTCTCTGATAACCAGGTCAGAAAGATTAAGACTTTTTTCTTAAAACAACGACCTTTTTCTTGAAACAACGACCTTTTGTTCTCACAGCCATATATATTTGTAAGTTTCTACCATTTATAAATAAATCGCTACACAGTCTGGGAGATATCCTGAATTAGCACCACCACGGACTAAAAAAAAAAAAAAGGTTCCCGTGTGACCTAGTTTCCAATGGCCGATCATGTCAGAAATTATTTGATGCAGCCATTAGGTGAAAAAACGATTACATAAATATCGTAAGAATCACATGCACTGTTGTACAATAGATCATTGTGTATATAAACCCATAAATATTTTTTTAACAAAAAAGATTGCATTAAAAAAAACTTTTTTGGTGTAATCTTGGGGATTTGGGATCAGTGCGCGTTACCAAGTAAGGGTAAAAAAAGATTTATTCCAAAAAATAAAAATAAAAAAGATGATTAAGTTAGGCCTTGTACAAAAGATCCAAGAAACCCGCAGCCACATCATCAATAATTGTTTTATCAGGCACACTAGCAGCGGTACCGTAAATAGCAGCTGTGGATCCATTACCGGTTGATGGATCCTCCACCAGTCCCTGTACACATTCCTTAAGATCGCTCACAAATAAATCGGCACTTTTCACCCAAGGTAAAGTGGTAGAGATGTGGAGTGCTGCAGGGTTTTGAAGTGCACTCAAGTTCCATCCACGAGCTGATAATTTGTCTCCCACATCATAGATATTAAGAGGTTCGTTGGCTCCAAATGAAAGTACAGGTCCAATAGGTTCTCCCTTTACATGAAGTTGTGGAATGGATCGAACACTAACATATAAAATATATATTATAAATACGACTTGGATCCTCTAACAATAACAACAACAATAACGAAAATTTTCTTACCCGGCTTCCATAATACGGCGAGCACCAACAATCTGTTTACATGTTTCGAGATAACCATCATCACCCATATGCATCAATGCTGACCAACATCCTGCAATTAAAGCACCAGGACTAGAGATAATAATAGAGAATTAGATATAGGGATTATGTCAGATTTTTTTCTTTCTATCTTGTTTACCGAGAGCCGGCAATACTAGGAGATGCATAGATACCACCTGTCCATTGGGAATACAAAAAGTATTGATATTTTCGAATAGTAGGATTACGATACATGATGATGGAAGAACCCTTGGCAGCAAAACCATATTTGTGGGTATCACAAGAAATAGAGGTAACGCCTTCCACTCTAAAGTCAAAGGGAGTGGTAGGGAATCCAGCCCTTTCCAAGTAAGGCATGATGAAACTACCAAGACAACAATCAACATGCAATCCAATGTCGTACTTTTTTGCTAGTTTGCCTAATTCGACAATATCATCAGCGATACCATGAGGAAAGTTTACGGCTGAACCTGCAATCTTTTAAAGGTATTAGAGATTGTGGTATGATTTTAAGTATTCTTTTTCTTTTACCATGACTGTATTCTTTGTAATAGCTCTTTGCACTTTCTTAATATCGACCTTGAGAGTGACTGGATCAATAGGGACGGTAACGAGTTTGATCTTGAAGTAATTAGCAGCCTTCATAAAAGCAGCATGGATCGTCTCAGGCACAACCCTAAGCATAACAAAAAGTTAATTACTGTCATGATATAATTTAAGGTTGCTTACATTTCAGGGTTATTAATACCCTTCAAATCTTTGTACATATCACGGTATGTCTTACAAGCCATAAGGATACTTTCGGTACCACCACTTGTCATGGTACCACAGCCCGTGGCAGGAGCGTTATACATGGACAAGACCATCGAAACAGATTCTGCTTCCATACGTCTTACACCGGGAAAGATTTCTGGATGAAGAGGATTGGCAATGGCAAATATGCTATAGGCCTCACCCAAAATTCTCGTTAATTGTTCTCCTCCATGATAAATTGAGCCTGATACTTTTCCACTCTGCCAATCGGCTGCTTTCAGCGTTTGGAACCTTTTTAAAAAGAATCATTTTAGTACGGCCTTTTTTTGGGGGCGGGCGAACTGAACTTACTTGTGTAAACTTTCCATCACTTGTTCTTCGGATAATCCCTTTGCTGGTAGAGTTAAATTGATATCGCAACCAACTTCTTTTGACATCATGGAGTGCTCCATATCTGCTAAAGTACTTCCTAACGCTTCGTTAATTTTCGCTTGCACAGAAGGAAGACGGCGTAATTGCTTGAATACGAGCTATTTTAGGCACAAATGGTTAGCTATTTCGTCGTGTATATCATATGCTTGAGAGATTTGTTTACTTTACCTTGAAGATATATGTCTTGAAATCGTTGAAGGCTCTGGCAGGACCACCCACCAGCACCTTGTTATAGGCCTTGGACCAATAATTTAATAAGACAAAGACAAACACGATATTCTTCAAGTGTTGTAAGTAGCGACTATCCAACACATCGTTGGATAATCGAGTAAAACGGATTAATGCAGAAGGTTTTGAAGCTATATTAGCCATATTTGTAAGTAATAAAAATAAAAATTGAAATAAAAGAAAAAAAAAAGGAAGATAAAAAAAACAAAAGGTTTGTTTTATAAACCCAAAATTTCGGTCTTTAAAAGTCCGTTCGAGTGTGTGTGTATGTGTGAAACCCGCTACCCCCAGCAAACACTGATCAATCTTCTTTCTCACCACCGCATCCCTTATAAATTCAGGCACATACTTTTTCTTAAAAAAAAAATAGAGATGGAGAAAGAAAAACACTGTAGTAGATTACATACAATTTTTTCTCCGATACTTGGGATGCTAGCAATATATGTCATAAAAAAAAAAAGTACAATAGGGCGTGCGCATTAAGGCTAATTCGCATGATACATCGGGTGATCTTTTTCAACATGACAACTGCTCGACCTATCCTGTAATACCGTCATTCAACTCCAAGAAGGTCACCTTGTCGTGCTACTAACAAAAATATGCCTCAATAAATGCCACAACTCCCACTTTGACATCCCAGAGATGAACCAAAGCACCTATACATATCTGCAGATAGATTAAACCGATAAACTGAAAAAAAAAAGTAAAAGAAACAAAGAAAGAAATCATCTATTGAATGCGTGTTTATTGTAAAAAAGAAAAAGATATCTAAAGCACGTCGACATTGGAGATCCTTAATACAGTGTGAGTTTGCTTGTGTTCGATGGTACGCTTATAATTCTTTCTTCTCTTCTTCTTGACGATTTGAATCAATTTGCTCTTGGTATGTTCAATGACGGTGGCACTGATATCGAATACGTTTTCCGCAACATAAGGTGAGCCCTTTAAAGTATAATCCTTGGATCCTAATTCACGCACTTTATCCAACTTGAGCACATCGCCCACCTTGACATCCTTTAAACGATTGACAATAACCTTGTCATTCTTTGTGATTAAAAAGGGTCGTCCAGCAATCTCGGCAACTGCATAGTAACGTAACTGTTCACGAAGTTTTTCAATAGGTGCTGAGCTGCTTTCTTGTGCTGACGTTTGAACTTGACGTAAACTGTCTATAAAAATTTAAAATTAGTCTTTTTTTTTTTTTAATTATTTGACATTATTATTATTTACTTTGAATGGGTTGTTGCTTAATGAGAGAAGCAGAAGCTAGAAAAGAGAAATAATTTGTTTAGACACTCCTCATGTATCCATTACATTTCTATTCAACCCCACTAGACTCCATGTTTTTTCTGCCGCATTTATTTACCTCTGGTTAATGAAGAACCTAACCCTTTAACTAAAGTGGAAATCATGTCTATACTCTACTTGAAAAAAAAAAGAACAGGGCTGTCCATTAAAATTATTTGAGATGGGTTGAGGTGCGGGCAGGCGTGACTTGTAAATTCAATGTCACAAAAAAACCTAATTTTCTTGCATTGTTCTCATTCATTGATGTGCGTAGCATGCGTTGGGGGTGGGGGGTTACTTGCACTCAATATTTATGCGCAGAAAAACATGTATTTTATCTAGGCCCCAGTCTTACTCGGATTCTCATTGCGCCCCAAGTCGAAGTAATCAAATAAATTTAACTATACCTTTTGAAATTCTTTACAGACTGAGGACCCTGAAAGAATAGACAATAGGATGACTCTTTCTCAAGTTGACAATCACATGCAAGTCGCTATTATTTGCCCAAACTAGTAGAAGCCAAATGAGCTGTAATTATCTATTTATACCGGATTACGAGATGCTTGAGAGACATAGGACAATTCCACCTCTTGTCACACCAGGGTACAAACTTCTTAATTTTCCATTGGATTCTGACATATGCATTACCCATATATTTATATTAAATGAAACATATAGCTATGCTTATCGGAAATAGTTCTATCCAGTTAAATATGAAGGAAATAGAGAGAGAGAGAGAGAGAGAGAGGTTTATTTACATACATATTTAATATTAAAAAAAAAAAAAAAATAAGGTGAGAGGAGCAAAGATAAAAGACATAGCTGAAAAGAAGATAGTAAGGAGAGAGAGAGCATAAAGTAAAGACATTTTAAATGCTTAAAAAGGAACGGGGTAAAGTTTACTTAATTTAAAGGCTTCATGCCTGCACAAGCAGTCCATACAGACTCGGAAGATTTGACAAGGTGCTCCATATATTCCTCTTGGAATTCCAAGTATTGCTCATCGGTTGTCAATCCACAAATTTTGACGACATAAGGCTTGCAAGAGTCTAAAGTGAGTCGAATGATGTAAAGGAACTCGTTTCGAAGTGGGTGAGTTTCTACAAAAAGAAGTTTGTAAGTGATTTTGTGTAAAGAAATATTCAGAAACCAAACTTTACTCAAGTTTACGATCTTCTCAACAAATTCAACAGGTGTATATCCATTCTTTTCTAATAATGGAGTCAAATTCTCGCAGATATTGGGGTCTTGATCATTGGCATTCAAGATCGATACAACTAAACAGAAATGGTTAGTATAAGTCATTTTACCACATGGGAAATTACATGTTTTACCTTTGGTTGAATAATCTCTAACAAACTCATCTCCAGTATCCTAAAACAAAGTTAATTCATGAAGAATATCCATAATACAAGCAACATACATCATAACGAGGTTCCAACAATTGAATATATCCTCCTGGCTTCAAGACACGGTAAACTTCAGCCAAAGCCTGAACCCAGTAAGCACGATCAAATGTCATAGAGAACAATCTCATCTGAACAAAATCAAACGAATTATCTTCGAACGAAAGTCCACACAAGACATCCTGTACAGAAAAATCAATATTGGAAGGTCGAATATCTTGAGGAATAGATGAGATTTGATCGATGCCTGTAAATTGTACGTTGGGGTATTCGGTGGCCATATCCTACAATCACACCAAATCAAGATTAATTTCACACACACACACATAAAGTTTAATAAATACGAACCAAAAGCCAAGTTCCAGAGCCACAGCCAACGTCCAAAACACGCAACTCACTGGATGTAAAATCAAGTTTATCGCTTATTGATTTCAATACATTTCTAGAAAACGAGTGAGTAACAATCCTGATGTTCTTTACTATATATACATACCCTTCAAATAAAACTTTGAGACCAAAGTGTTTCTAAAGCATACAAATCAGTGACCAAATGACAAAAAATGATAAAAAAAGAAGACACTCACGACATGGTTTCTATCTGTTTCACCCTTTTGTGTGTTATCAATGTAATTGAAAGAATTGGTTGCTGAAACCAATGATGCATCGGATTGTACAGAGTTTGTTCCTGGAGGTGACATTGGAGGTGTAGGTGAGTGTCGCTTTATTGATTTAATATTTGTTGAAAGTCGAAGATTTTGTGAAACCGTTCGAAATTTTTTATTATTTTGTGAATGACTGTTTTGATTAATCGAATATTTGGCTCCCATTTTATATCAGAAGAAAGAAGAAAAAAAGGGGACGAGCGGAGGAAAGAAAAGCGAAAAAGAGAAGCAAAAAAGAAAAAAAAAACCTTACGATGGGGAAAAGGAAATTATGGCTCATGACAAATGAGGCCATATGATTGGTATACACTGCACTATTGGGATGCACGGACGTTCTTTAATGTGCACAACTGTAAAAAAAAAAAAAACTCTATTCTATAATTAAGTACCAGGTGGGACTAAGTAATCGTCCTCAATGGAACCAACAATGAAATCCGCAAAAACTCATGTTTCAGCTTAAACTCCATCACGTTTCTCGTTATGGAAGATTTTTTTTTTTTTTTTTTTGATATCCATCTCGTATCAAATATTACATTGAACACAACAAATTATATGCCACGTAAGAAAGGAGAAATATATTCCCAACGGAAAGAGAGTTTTGTGCTCTTGTTTTACAATAATTCTGTGACCTTATATATTTGGATGAATACAAAACAAAGAGGTCCATGTCTAATATCCCGACTTCGATGAAGAAAGCCCATCCATGATCGTCGGTTGATTAATCGGTTCCTCAAAATCGATGTGCGAAATTAATCGATTGTTAATTATTATTACGCCCAAAATTTTTCCTGTGTATTATAAATATGTGTGTGTGTGTGTGTGTGTGTGTGTGTGTGTGTGCATGGTCGAGACTTTTTTATAGGAGAGACCTGAGCGTCCCCCTCCCATAACATTTAAATGTACAACCCTAGAGTTTTAGTGCCGTCACTTAATTTTATTTGTGCTTCTTTCAATTCATCCATGAGCGTACTTCAACTCTATACATGCCCTTGACCTTTGTTTTGTTCGGAGTGCTTTTAATGAGATACACAGAAAAATTATTGTGTTTCCTCACTTCTTTTACTCCGACCTTGTGTCCATTGCCCAGTACAAAGATTCAATCCAAAAATTCTCATATTGGCTGCCAATGACAAATATGTTGGATAGGCGTACTACAATCACTGTCAGAAATGTCTTGGTTTAAAGGTATTTATCTTTATCTATCCCTTGTATAAATCACACACGTCTTATCTCGCATAGAAGTGCCACATCTAATGCCATAATGAAATTCACCCTCAAATAACAACCGTAACAATGGCGATTTTAAACGTCAAAGAGAATGACTTTGGTGTACATTTACATATTAATCAGATCTTTTTTTCTGACACAATCAGCATATCACATGTGGGCGCAAGCAACACCAATGTTGTTGACAGAGTATAGCGCGTGGAAGCTGAGCATCTCACTAACCTATAGACATGTTGGTCCGCCAAGCATGATTTTTACGCCTAAGCTGTCTAGTGTGAAAAAGCCCTTTTATTTAACTAATGCGCCGACTGTCTTTCTGATGAAAATAGTAGTTGTCATTATTAAAGTTGAGAAAGGTGCATATATCGTATTTTTAAAAGTGGGGCTGTGCATGCATACATCCAATATCAGCAATGGTTTCTATAGCAACCAGCTTCCTTACTTTACCACTGGTTCCAATAAACAACACAGTCAAAATGGAGTAGTATGAGCGAAAAAAGCTCTCGCTTGTTGCAGTATGTACATGTTGCTTGTTTTCGTTCATGAATTAACGAGAAATTAACTAAAGCCATCATAATCCAATCAAAGGTTCTCTACTCGTTCAATGCTCAGCCTATCATTGCTTCATTTAGTATCAATTTTTTCTACCAGCACGACTTGTAGTACCGCACGAACTTTGGTCCTGGGATAACTTTGTGGTTCCATCAACCCATTAAAGCCGCGCCCAGACCACAAGAAATAAAAAAGAGAGTCGAGTAATGAAGCAATTCGATTAGGACACGGTGATTCAGAACACTCATGTTAAGCGACTTGTCTATATATTTGACTGCAATTTGACCAAAGTAGATTTAATAATCAAAATATCGGGGCTGCGTAAAATGTCTAAATTACTTTATTTTAAATAACGGGAACACATTCAAACGGTATAGGAGTATTGATAATACTTTTTTGTAAATACAGAGGTGAACGTGATCAAAAAGACATGGTCTACGGGAAATGTCTAAAGCCTCATGTATTTTTTTTTTTTTTTTTTTGGTTTTTTTGCGTGGTCATGCAAAAAGAGTAAAGTTACACCAATCGCAGCCCAAACCTGACAACCAAATCTTGGAGGTCTTTTAAACAGGTCCTTCACGTTAATAGCGCGAAGTATGTCTCTCGAAAACATCATAAAACCATCGCTTCTTTTTATATAAGATATTAGTTTAAGGTGACACATAAACAGTTTCGACCATTGTTTTTGATTTATTGACGGTAGTGATTATCATATCTTTCAGAAACCGCAGAACACTCTGATTCACTCATCTTCATCCGACTCTCTCTTTAGGAACTACCCTAAACCCATATACGTTGATACCCTGATGAACAAGATTGTCCTGATCCAAATTATCTTGTAGCATAGTACATGCTTAAAAAATTGTTGACATTACAAACTATATCTATTGGTTGGGGCAAATGGCCAAGACAAAAAAAAAAAAAATAGCTTTGGTATTTACTTACATATCAGTCGGATTCTTTTTCTAAAATCGTATATCATTGGTTCTGATGCATTTGGTTGTAAAGGCAGCATTGATGTTGATGGATAATTATTTATATCATGGAGGATGTCCTACTTAAAAGGAAGTGAATAATAAATTAATCCGGATGATTCATGCGAAAATAGTTTTTAAATCTGGGTAGTAATAGGCAAATGTGATGTAACATCTAGTAATTACTAGTCAGTGGGATCAAAGTAGTATTCATGCATTAAGTGGTAGGAGTAAAGTTCACACTCGGGAATCTATTCATAGTCTACTGTTCCGGCCCTATCAGATTTTAGTACTTTGTATGGCATAAAATATTTCACTCGCCACAAGATTTCACCCTGAGAGAAACTCCACGCAATATGATGATCCACGGCTATATTTTATGAGAGTATCCATGCCTGATGCGATAATTTCTATAATACTTGCGATACCCTCGACGTTTTCAAGTGCTGTTATAGAATTCTTGTAAGTGGCATTAAGCTTCATTATGTATGATACACTATGCATGCTCAAAATGTATAATATAGGAGCGACATGAAAATCGCTTTTAATGATTGAAGAGACATCTCTCATCCCAAATGCAAAACATGAAGCTTTGTGCAACCACAAGATGAAATGTCAGCAGAAATATCCTTTGTGGCATTGCTTAATATAGTTCTGTGAACAGTTTTTCAGAGACTCTCTGATGCAATACAAAACAATCCTAATGATACTTGCATAGGTCACAACCTTATCTTGAAACGAACTCTTCCAAACATATAACCATTAAATGGCGGTGATTTAAAGAAATAAAAAAAAATAAAGCAAAAAAGTTGTGAGCCACGTTCAACAAGCAGTAAGGTTTCTTTTATTGTTCATCGCATCCAGCGTGCGAAATATTTCCCAAAAAAAAAAAAAACAAATTATGTCATTTCATCATTTAAACTGTCACTTGTAACAGCTTAGATAAGGTGACATTAAAAATGAGGGTAGGGGGTACACATATTACCCGACGGGATATACTTTATTTTTCTTAATTTACACAATTAAATAAAATGCCAATGTTACAATTTCATCTTTTTTAAAGGTCCACAAGAAAAAAAAAGAAAAGAGAGAGATTTTGTATATGATTGTCATGATTTCTCTATTTACACAGCTAAAGAATTCTATTATTTGTTTCAGAGTGATACTAGCTTTATTTCTTCTATTGTGACAAATGAGGCAAATCAGAAAAAAAAAAAAAAAAAAAAAAAAAAACGTGTACACAATAAATAAGCTTAGCCCTTTTTTTGTATTCCTACACAAAAAACTCTGTGCTTTTCACTAGTCTCAAGAAAGTTTGGTCTCGGACCCCCAAGTCCGTCTAAAAACGAAAGGTTAGCCTCGTACGATTTTATGTATCGCGATTCACCAAAGAAGTTCAAACTTTTTTTTTTTAAAAAAAAAGAAGACTTACACAAATGTATCACCCCACACAAAAAAAAAAAAAAAAAAAAAACGTTTTATTAATGCTAAATTGGGATGTTTTTTTTTTGGTTGTTGCTTCTATTTCAATAAGGTTGATTCTCATCAAACATGATACTACTTGGATCTGGTCCATTCGGTTGGAAATGATGATCACTGGGATAAAATCCTTGACTTAAAAACGAGAGTAATTCTTCGGTGGATTTATCATTGAATTCAGACCCTAACAACACTTTTAGCCCCAACCGAATTTAAGAGAAAATAAACACACATCCATAAAAAATAAAAATACTTACCGTGATGATGCTGCTGCTGCTGTTGCTGCTGCATTTGTTGCTGTTGTTGTTGTTGTTGCTGTAGCATATAATCTAACGTAGGATCTGTCCATTCCATATCATTTGGTGAATCCTGGTAATCATCAAACGGATTATGATCGTCATCCCGATCTGGCGTAGCTAATGCAGAAGAAGCAAAAGGTGCATATGATTTCTTAAAGTTGAATCCTCTCATCACACGTGGTGCTGTAGCCGCCGCCGCCGCTGCTGCTGCTGCTGCTGCTTCTTCTTGACCATTACGGTTCATCATCATCATACTAGAATCCAAACTCCCCGTAGGCACAGACGACGAATACATGACGGTTGCTTGCCCCGGTGATGAACTTGTTGCTGCTCGAGGCGCATACGGCGCAAAACGTCGTGACTGTTGCGTTGTCATGGGTGGTGATCCAATATGCATATCAGCAATAGACCGATTTAAGGATCCGATCCCCGTATTACTATTATTCGGCGAGCTGGATAAAAACATCATTGTATCCGGTAATGAAGATGCCACCGCATGATTTTCCAGAACCGGTGAAGCCAAGACGGGGCTGGCATTCGTTTTTTCGGCCACAGTGGGTTGAATCGCATACCTGTTGGAAATAGGAATCCCATGAGCTCGAGCATGTAAAATCATGTCCTTTTCTTCCTGCAATCTCTGTAAAAGTATCGCTTTTTTACCCGTCGCCGGTTTACCTCGCTGTCTCAACATTTCCTTTAATTCAGACACGGTGATGTCCTCAAAATCCACCTTCACAAGCTGATCATCTAATCTCTTTTGTCGCTGTTCTAAATCAAAAGGCTGAGAAGCGTTGGCTCGTTGTACTCGTTGAATTTGAATTGGCATCGTACGAGACGGGAAAGAAGAAGCCGCTGCTACAGCAGCAGCAGCTGCTGCTGCAGTAGTGGTGGTGTGATGTAAACTACTAGTGTTATTGATGTCAATCGATGGTGGTAAGTTCATATTGGTGGTAGGTGATTTCGTACTATGGCCCGTACCCGTAGCCACTTTCATCTTATTGTTTAATCGCATGGTGGTGGGTTCTAAAGAGAGTTTGCGTCGACTAGTGGTTTCATTGGAGAGTTCATGGGTTGTGATGGGTACTGAAGTACCAGCCACCGAATCTTGTTTACTCGTAGATGGTTTCTTTGCATAATTTATTCTGAACCTTGCTTGTAATTCATTAAAACGACGTTGATGATCAATTGCATTTGAAGGTAAAGAAGAAGGAGAGGAAATGGGTATAGGTTTTGATTTTCCAGTATTCATACTATTATTATTATTATTGCTATTGTTGTTGTTGTTGTTGTTAGTGGTGGTGGTGGATTTTAACTTTTGTTGACTTGTGATCATCGGTTCTACTTGCGGCGGTGGTGGTGCTTCCTTATTGAACATGGCGGATAAGTTGGAACGCAAAGGTGGTGGTACTGATGCTGGTGGTGCTGGTGGTTCAGAAAGATCTTTAGCTTTTTGTTGCTGATCTAATAGATATTGTTGTTGTCGGAGAAAGTTAGGATCGGATAGTAGGATGGCGGCTTGAGGATCTTGGAGATAAGATTTTCCGTCATCAAAAAAATTGAAACTGCTTCCTCCTCCATTATGGTTGATATTATAGTCTTGCAGCTGCATCAAGAAATCTTGAGGTCCACTGGAAGAAGGTGAAGGAGACGTCTCGAAGGGTTGTGTAGGTAGGCTGTGACTGTAATCAAAGCTTAAAAATGGATTGTTGTTATCGTTCATGTTGTTTAAATCTTCAAACGATTGTCCAAACAACTGATTGGAATCAAAATTGATGTTGTTGCCATCGTCCATTTCATTATTATGATTATAATAATACATTTTTCTTTGCCTGTGTCTATGTTCTATCTCTTTCTTTAGATATAAGCAGGGGGTTCAAAAAAAAGTTTTTCTAATTTTTACAGTAAAAAGAGTGTTTATGAAAAAAAAAACAGAGCTATTTTAGTTTTGTTCAAAAGCAACTGTTTTACAAGTCACTTTTAAAGTTTGAGGTGATTTTTACGACCAATTAAATTCGATGTTAAAGGGAGCACGAATTGACATGTCTAAACTGAGATTCATCTAATGATACGGTTTTCACTCTTTACATTTAGACAATGATAGTTTTTTTTTTTCAAGACGAAATAAAATGGAGATTCAAACATAAAATGAAATCAGTTTTTAGACTTGTTTAGAAAAGCTTGTTTGTTTTACCTGCAGTTATTCTTATGCTGTCACCAATGACGGTGTATCAACCACATTGGAGGTCGCAAAAGTGAGCATATTTTTCGATGCTAAGATGCCTCAGTTCCAGAAGATAATTGCAGTTGTTGCAGCTAAATATTTGATGGATTTTGTGACCAACAAACTTCAGCTTCTCCAATTTCTTTAAATGACAGCCACAAAAAAAAGTGCGTTGTTATTAATACTTGTGCAAAATGAATATCTATTTATTTCACCTTGAAAGTATTATATTCGTCGATATCAAGCAGTAACAATGCACTCAAATTATGACGGAACTTTAGCTGACTGTACAACTTATCGATTAGTCCATGCCTTAGACTTTTATATCCGTCATGCGACTTATACTTCAACCCATCTCTAAATATTACCATTGGCATTTTGCTTTTATCTCCTTCCTATTAAGATAGACAGTAAATACATTGCCTAAATAACTGTTTGACATCTTCGCTATTAAAGTCCTTCAAGGTCAGAAGTGACATTATCCAAAGATAAAACAAGGGGTTTTTTTTCCCGCAAAAAGAGACTCTATACGTATAGCCATCAGTATAAAAGCTGTTCAAAATCATCATGCCTTTCTCATGCAATGACTGTAATTTAGCCAGACTGCTCGTGTTAGAAATAAAAAAAGTTGCGTATTGTTCAAAAAAGATATTGCAAGCTTACCTTTTTACTGTCAATTTTCTAAAATCAAAGCATCTAAAAAAAGGTCAGTCTGTAAGCAAAAGGTGTCTTCTCTTGTACTTGGCGAGTTCACATTCCAAAAATCCCATGTAGATTTTGATTATCAATATATGTGCCTACACCTTAAGTCGACAAGAACTGAAAAAAGTATTAAGACTAAAACCCTGTATTGAATGTCTATTCTTTCTGTCGGCATTTTAATGGCTAGAGCTTTTTTCTGGTGCGCACCATACTTGTTTACGGCTCTTCATTCTTTTTCTTTTAACTTTCATTTTTGAAATGAATTCAAACGATTCACACCAATCTTTGAGCGAAAGCCAATTATTAATCAACAGTTTTTTTATCTGTAATCAACCCTGCCAAAGAACCCAAAGACAGTTTTGAGGAGACCTTTGATAGACAAAACGCTGAGCAAACAAATGCCGAGGAAACAACGACTAATGACTACGACTGGGAATGTCTTAGTGAGCCTGAGATAGAAGACATTAGTGTCGAGGCCACACGACATGTCTCTTCTTTTGCCGAGACTGTTTCTATCATTGAACGAGTCATCGGATTGAAGGCTGCTTTCGAAGCCTAGTTTCCCGTGGGAAAAACCTTTGTCGACAAGGACACCGCAAGACTGGAAATACAGTCTTTCAGTAAAGCAAACATCCCCTTTGAGACTTGTAAGAGCGATAAATCATACATCAAGATGATTTGGAAACATTGTGGCAAATATCGTGCCGCTAAAAAAGGCGAAGGTAATATAAATTAAAAACTGCGATTCGATAAATTGATTGCAAAACTAGATGAAGAGGATATTGGAACTGGTAAGGGATTAGAGAGTGTTGCACAGCGTCCCAACCGAACCACTGGAAGAACAGAGTGCTCGGCATTTGTATATGTTCGTAAGGATGCGAGAGCTGGAGGACAGCCGTGGACAATCAGAAGCAGCTGTTTTGAGCATAATCATTTATTGAGTGAGGATAGAAGAGCTTATCACAACAATCGCAACCTCAATGCAGAAGAATAGGATCTTGCAATCAGTCTTATGCGTGCAGGAACAACGCCCAGTAAAACATTAAAGGTAAGGTTGAAAATTGACATATAGAGGGCGTATGAGAAATCAATAGCTAGTGAAGTTGTAGTTATAATAAATAAAATTATTTTGTGTATATTCTTTAACATATCTATGCCTCTTTGTATTTTGGCTTATAATGATAATTTCTCTTGGTAACTAGATGCTTGAAACAAGAGGCACCTCATTGTAACGGATTTGACAAATATCCAACAGCAATTTTGTCGAGATAACAACACCAACATGTGGAACTTCATCAAAAATCTTGAACCCAGTGGTCATCAAGTCCGCTACATGACAAATGCCGACGAAAGGAATTGTTGTGTATTTTTCAGACATCAACATGGCATTGATGAGGCTCGAAAGCATTCCGAGTGTGTTGTTATTGATGCTACCTACAAGACCAATTCACAGAAAATGGTCTTGTTGAATTTTGTTGTTGCTGGTACTTTGCAATCAAAAGAAAACCCCAAGCAATTGGTAACAGTGCCTATTGCTGGACGCTGGATGGATCGCGAGACAGGTCTATGAACTGCTTTGTGACGGATAACGACGAAGCCTTGTTGGGAACAATTAAGTCTGTTTTCCCGGAAAGTAAACAAATCTTGTGCTGGATTCATATCCAAAGAAATTTTATTTTGAGATTTAAAGATATCGAAAATAAATGGAACAATGCAACCAGCGACAGATTCAGTGATCCAGGGCTGGCATCTCCGCCTTACACTATGTAATAGCCTTTGTCTCGAACGTGGTATACTCTTCCAAGAAAGGTACAGAAAAATAGTATATTTCCACACTACAATCTTCGGCTGTTGGAAACCAGTTCAAATACTTCAATTGAAGATAGTATCATTGATTCTCCCTCCCTTCAGTTACTGATGATAACGAGCTTACCACAGAAGATTCCTTTGGGTCTGTAAAAACAGGAAATTGATGTTATCATCCTGCTCTTCGAAAATACTTTGATACCCATCCTATAAAATGATTGCGTCTATTGCTATTATGATTTTTTATTTTTATTTTCTATCATCATTCCCACATATCATTACTGTAAATATATGTGAGCTTTTAACTCGAATATAACTATCTTTTAAGAAAGACAAAAATACATTAGGAAGTGGCAGTTGTACCATACCCCGAAGAAGTGTGGGCTATTCAGTTATATCATAAAGATTTGATATTAGGTCAAAGTGAATAAGAAACAAATTAGGTCCTTTTATTAAAAGTTAATTAAAGAGTATTAAAATGTAGAAGTGTCACCGTCTTCTTCTGAAGGTATTATCGATGACCTACTTAAATATTTTATGGGCTTTTCTATTTCCAAAAACGCAGCCTAATCATCACATGAGGAACAATATTGTTTGTAACGATTAAAAAGCTTACATTTGAACCCGATAACGATGTGGATGTTATTGGCGCTGGATGATACACTTATGGTACTTACTGAGACTCAAGTTATTGTTATTGAATTGATAGAATAAAATATTTCTTGTTTAAATTATATGGATAATGCGCGTTCATTTTTTATTATTATCACTGATTTTTAATGTTTGAAAGTGTTAAGAAAAAAAGCTAAAAGTTCTTTAGGATTGCTATATTTGGAATAAATATTTCCTTCTCCCCTGTTCCTGAATAAGGTCACTCATCAGCATGAGAGGAATTATGCATGCCGCTGTTTTTTTTAGATGGGAGAATCTATTGCACATAAGATTAGACTTCACTTACTATGGCGGTTCAATCTTGCCACGAATTCATTTTCAAGTAGATTTCTAAATGAAGTAAGGTTGTAACAGATTAACTTTGCATATCCACCCATTCATGGGGATGCAATTTTTGGACGAAATCGTTTCATTGGCTCTAAGCGCCAGCTATAACTGATCCCTCAAACGATAATAAAAGTATCTGAAAACATATAGAGTGATTTATGTAATATAAGGTTCATTTCTGACAGGCTGTAATTTAATTTAACCTAATCAAGTAGTAGCTCTTTTTTCGCAGTAAAAAGTAGTAGTGGATGTTGCTAGAACGATCATGCACATGACAGGTCTCCCACTATTTATTACAAGATATACAGTAGAAACAATGATGTCTTCAGAACACATTCTTTAACGCGTTTTTTGTAAGAGCTTTGGTCTGAAAAAAGACGCATAAACAGACAATATAAACAGGTGGAGGTGGCATCATTGTTCACTACATTGATTGGCAGGAAAAAGTAAAAGATATCACTATGACGTTAATGCTTATACCAAAAATATCTTATCAAAGTCACATCTTGAGATTGGCGCAAAAAAATAGATGTTAATCATCAAAAGTAAACAAATTTATCAAGGAAAGATCTTGTTCACAAGTGTCCAAATGAATGCTACTTATGAATTTTATATTAATCCATATGAATTATTAAGGGATACATTCAAGTTTAGTAAAAGATGGATACATTTTACGACCTGCACTATGGATCCAGACGACGCTTGATTTAAGCAATTAAAGCATTATGCATGATTTTCCCATACAAAAAAAAAAAAAAAAGTTCGTGACGTAGCCATTTTTTTGTACTTGTGATTTATTGACGCCTTCCCTTTTTTTTTTTTCCTTCTTCTTCTTCTTCTTCACACAGTTTTATTGTGGATAAAAACAAGTATGTCTACTCCTACTAGAAACTTGAAAGGTATGGTTTTTTTTTCTTTTTTTACGTTCCCATGCAAAAACCAGGCGCGGTTGATTAAGTCTTCATTTCATATAATAGACTTTGGTCGTAACGACATTGCAGATCATTCAAGCACAGATCAACGATCTGTTGTTACAACCAATGCTGACACCAAACACAACTCAGCTGTAAATACCCCGCAGTGTCAACCTGACTTGTCTGTTAATCTTGACTCAACTGCAACAACAACTGCGCACGGAGGGGGTTTAAATAACACCAGTACCACTAGCATGAGTTTAGATTCGCCTCCTGTAGAAATTTAAGTGGAACCCGGATCATCATTTCATACACACATGGAACCAGTTGCATGCAGCCAACAATTTTATTCGCCTGTAAATAAAACCGATACTGGGCTTCGATCCCCTATCGAGGATGATAATTTCAAATTTGTATACCCCACTTTGGATCCTAATGTTCCTTCTTCAACTACCGGAATGGAACACGCATCCTATCAACTGGAACATCCAGCAAATACCCAAATGGAGCTTCCATCACTTAATCAACCGGGACATACACCTCTTGAGATCCCATCATTTTCTCAAATGGCTTCATCCATCTTTATGCCTGCACGAGTAGGTTTTCCACCACTTGGTCTTTTTCCTCGTCCACCCCTCATTAATCCTAAACCTGGGCCATTCACTCATCGTCAACCTGATTTGGTTTCTTGCTCTAACAACGCTTTGGCTCCTTACTTTGGATTTCCATTCACTTCTCAATCTGAATTCAATGCATCCTTTCAAAATGAACTACCTGTTCAAAAGGTATTAGAACCTGCGGTATGTACTGAACCTCCTCGAATTCATAGACCTCAAGCTCTTGGTCAGGTTAATTTCAAACCAGCTCTTCGCGGCTCTCCACAACCGGTGTTACACAGTGGTTATGAGCCACTTACTGAGCCATATCCAGCCGCTCATTCTGAGCCAGATCCAGCTGCTCCAACTCCAAGCAGAAATTCTTTTGAGTTTCCCGCACATGCCAGGTCGAGAAAAAAGAAGGTTCCATCTGGCCGCACTACATCTCTTACAGACATGGATTTTAGTATCCCAGGAATAACCAAGTGATGTTCGGTCGGGTGAAAACCGTCTGTGTAAGATGATAAAAAAAATTTAGATTGCCATGCAGACATATACTTGCTGTCTCTTTTGTTAGTAACAAAGTGCCATTGTCCGTCGTTCATCAAAGATGGAGAATATCTTATGCCAAGGGGAATGGTAAAATTTAAAATCATACAAAATTCATTGACATATCATGTTCTTGCCCATAATTAAAACTAATGTTTTATATAGTTGCTACGGTTGCTGAAGTTTCTGCCGAGTTGGGTAAAGACTCTCCCCCTGAATCAGGTAGCAACACAAATCATGTGCAACTGAGACTTGTAAAATTGCTGTCTTTGTGCAAAGTCTTAGGGAGTCAACAGGAGTCAGTCGATCTTCTGAAAGACATGGATGCGTTGATTATCAAGTACTCGACCGACCGTTTGGATACTGACCTTATTCTCGAGATAGTGGAAATTCAAGCGTCATTTCATTATCTTTCTTGAGTAATTCCAACATACCAGGAGACATCTAGGGCTTTTTGATTGTCTTTTCCTCTCCTGCTTTAGTAGTAATGGTCTTGGTCTCTGCAATATAACGTGATCTACTTGTTTGTCTCGTTCGTTCGTCTCGATCGTACCTGCGGCTGATCTACTTGTTTGTTTCGTTCGATCGTTTCGTTGGTTCGTACCTGTGGCTGATCCACTCGTTCGTCTCGTTCAAAAGGGTCGCCCAAAAGGCACAAAAAGAAACAAACTTGGTGTAGAGCATGAAGATGAAAGAATATCTAACGAGCAAAAAAACGCCAAAAAAATGAAGTAGTAAACAGTAAAAGTGGAAAAGAAACTAAAACTACCTTAAGTCTTCGCAAACCATCAACAGCCGTGATCAAGCAGATCAAGTCAAAGTATTGGTTTATGCTATATTTTTAATTGCTTTACGACTCAATATCAGCAGTTTTTTTTTTTAGATACGAGCCTTCTACTGTCGTAACTCGTGAAGCAGATTACAGTGGTCTGTTTGGACTGCTAGATGATACATGGGTCAACGACGCACTGGGGTTCGTCAACCCCTACAAATACTTACACGCCTCTCAAATAAGACAATGCTATCTGTACATCTTCCTTAAAATATCCAGCAGTTGTGCTGATCTGCTGAAAATGATCACTTGCTTTTCGAAACGAAGTTATATCCGAGCTGTTCATCATAGCCTTGAACTCACTTTCTGCTTCAGCGATATGCAAATTGTATTCTACTGAAGCAACCTTGCCAATAGCTAGCTTTGTTGACATCGTATTCCAAAGATGCCATGAACAAAGCAGAAGATGGCTTTCTGGAAATACCGTTTCAATTGCATTGTGTAAAGCTTGTTCGTTGTCAGTGACAACAACGGAGGGCAACTTGAAACTGGTTTCAATCGGCCAAACAACTTCCCTTAATTCCTCCAAAAACCATTGGTAGGTATCTTCAGTCTCGCTTTTCACAAAGGCAGCTGCAACGGCAAAGGTCTGTAAACGGATTCCTCCTTTGACTGAGGAGGCGTTGCTTGTTCTAGCAATCAAACGCTTTTTTAAATTCCCAATCTGAAGTCCTTCTCTCCCAACTAAAAAAGCATCGGAAAATAGAACAAGAGATAGCTTCACTTAAAAGTGCAGATATCACCTCCAAATCTGTTGGTGCTGATGACAAAGCTCAAACTAGTAACCAGACTTTGCCTTCCGAAGCTCCAGAAAACACGACCACAAATATGCCTGTCACTTTAGCCTCTGATGAAAAAGGGATAAATGTTCATGATAGCATCTACAATGCTGCTGTCAATTTACGCTCAAGCTACAAGAACGGTATAATTCTGAGCTGTACAGAGCTTAAGACCATGGTGTGTAGACTCTCGAGTATCTTGGACATTCATTCCGATGAAACCGATGGAGGTCAGCAAACCCTTTTCGATGAGGGCATTTGGGGGACATCCAGGAATCTAATGTTCAAGCCAAAAGTAGTTGCAGTTTACCTGTAAATTATTACTGAACCCTTGGATTTAAAAATCGTTAAAAAGTACAAGTCTGATCCACCAGCAATCACAATGAACATACACCAACAATGGAATTTGATTTCAAGCTTAAGTAGATGTAATAATGATGGTCGTAAAGCTCAGCAATTGACCTGTCGGTTAAAAACTTGCATCCACCAGTGTTAAAGAAGACCGAACGCTTGATTTCTTTAATGAAATATTGTTTCAAATCGAATCGAAGCAGTTCATTTTTAACGAAAAAAATTCAAGCAAGATCTCAGAACGTGATTATGCATATCAATTGTGGGTTCCTATTTTAACCAAACTTTTTTATATCAACAACATGGTTCGTATAAAGATTGGCGAAACAGTATTGGCAGGAACTGCATTCGCAAAGTCATTACTTTACGAGGGCTATAACAATATTGTTGGATTTAAAGTAGATCTTATTTACTTGATGACTATAAGGATGAAGAATTCGATTTGCTTTGCGGGGAGGCTTGTCATCATGATGCTGACAAAACTAAACTTTTGACTGACGCATCAAAGCTTATGAGGGAAGGGAAGAGAATTAAATCTGCAAAAATGTCGACTCACGATTGGTTTTCATTTATTTTTCAAGAAGAAGAAAATGGAATGGTTAATTTGAAGGACAATGCGAACTCCCGCGGGAAGACGGTTTTATTCAAATTAATTTTAAAAGGAAAAAGCTTTGGAATATATAAATTCATGCTCTTGTAGGAATTTGTCACATATTTTTTATGACGAACATATTACTGGCAATGTTTGGATGATTCAAATCAAGGGAGCTAAATGTACCTTTTCCACCATTCATCCTACCCCATATCATTACTTTGTACATGTCCACCAATTTGACTTGCATTTTCCCATGAGCTATTCGCTAATGAATGAACACAACAACAGTTTCATTGGACCTTTACTTGGAATAAAAGATTCTGTCAAACAATTGTTTATAGAAGTCGAGAACAAGCTCAAACGTCCTACAATAAGTCAACCTGAAAATATTAGTCAAGCTATGCTGCCAGAACCTACTTGGTTTACACCACCCCAAGGTGATACAGCCATATCAAGGATACCAAAGTCTCATGGTTTTGATAGTGATGAAGTATTTCATTCCGATGATAACATAATCCAAAACATACACCATGTAACGAAGCAGACGAATATAGATTCGTAAAAAAAGGGAGACAATGGCTGAATCTGATCACAAGGGATTATTGGGATGAACACCCTTTCTTGTCATAGTTCATTATTTCGATTTATTAAAAATATATATGTCTTCTCTATTGAGCTCATTATTCTGAGCCTAGTTACTTCAATAACGCCTGTAAAATTAGTACTGGAATCAATCATATTTTTTATTTATTTCTTGCTCAGAGTAAAAAAAAAGAACATGGCATATGACAATAATCCCTTCGGAATATTTTATTGGGTTTATGATGTTGCTTCTATTTTTGTTCATTTTTGAAATCCGTATGAACTTGAGTATGTTACTTGTTATTTTATTTATGTTCTTTCTTCAGTAGTTTTTTGGGTGCATTCTATGCCAAACTAGCAACTGATATCTTTTGAAGGACTAGGGGAGATAGTTGATGATTTTTCCCTGAAACTATACGGACACCGTTTTTTTTAGTGTAAAAAAATATTTACGGACACCGTTTTTTTGTCCGGCCCGTTTTTTTTTTGTTTTTTTTTTTTGCACTATAAAATAATTTCAGGGATACCGTTTTTTTTTACGGACACCGTTTTTGCTTATTAAAAAAGTCTTACAATGAATGAAATGACTGAACAAGACATCAACGACAAGGACTTGCTAATTCAAGCAGTTTTTTCCGATTTCAGTAATGATGTTGAAATTAACGATGGCTTCGAGCAAACATTAAATGAGAACGTTAAACTCGAAAATCCCGGCAAAAACGCTCTCTTGAACGAGTTCGACTGGGACTCCATCAGTGTCGCAGAGAATGCAGCAGAGGATCACGAGGAGAATTACCTGACTGACTTTCCGGTACCATCTTTTGAGGAGACTGTTGGTAGTAGTGAAGCTGTCGTAAGTACATATGAAGGAGGCTTTTGGAAAGGAGTTTCCCGGAAGCAAAAAATTCGCCGACAAGCAGTCGGCCAAATACGAGATCCAAGAGTTTTGTAAGTCTCAAAACATGCCTTTTGAGACACTCAGAAGCGATAAAGTGTACTTGAAACTGGTATGCAAGCATTTTGGCGAATACCGCAACACCAGAGGCGAAGAAAGTACGTATGCATTGAGTAAATGGCTGATCTAGTTTGATTAAAAAAGTGAAATAGAAGGCAGTAATGATGGGGAGGGTGTCTTGAAAAGGCCCAATCGTAAGACAGTTAAGGTTGGATGTACGGCTTTTATTCACATCAAGTTGGATACCAAAGACGTGAACAATCGCTGGTATGTAAACAAGGCTTGTTTTGACCACACGCACCCAGTTAGCAACAACCGCCAGATGTATCATGTTAACAGGAAATTAGAAGCTGATGATCAATAATTTGCAATCAAGATGATGCAAAGCGGAAGCACTCCCAGTGCAGTTTTGGAGGTAAGGAAATTGATAGTAAAAGTAGGATGTGGCAAGGAGTTAGCATTATTTGTGATCTAGTTTTTTTTGAATAAAGACATATTATACGCATACTTTAAAAACGTTCTCAAAAGACACTAGCAGTATATAATTTTTCTTAAAATAAATCGTTTTGTTTGTAGATGTTAAAAACAAGAGACGTTTGGAACGCTAATGTGATCGATCTTACGAATATCCAACAACAGTTCTATAGAGATGACAGCATTTTCATTTGGAATTTTATAAGACACCTCGAAACAACAAACCACCATGTTAGATATTTAACTAACGAAGATAATAGAATCCAATCTATTTTCTTCATTCACCAACATGGAATTGAGGAAGCGCGTAAATTATCTGAGTGTGTTATAATTGACGCTACATATAAGACCAATTCACACAAGATGATGTTATTGAATTTTGTTGTCGCTGGAGCTTTGCGCTCTCAAGAAAGACCAAAGCATCTGTCCACCGTTCCCATTGCCGGCTGTTGGATGGACAAGGAAACAGCGGAGAGATATCAGTGGTCTCTTCAATGTTTTAGAGATATTGTATCCAGGCCTGAACTCTGTACTAAAGACGTTGCAATTGTCATGAAAAAATACTTGGAATTGTATGTAGTATTTAACTTTATGTAGAAATATTTATTACTTTGTCAAGAATTAACTGAATGACTTTATTAGCATAATGAGAAAGGCAAATTTTTGGGCAGGATATCACGTCAACGCTCTGGTGCACATGGGTAATCGAACATTCAACAGAGTAGAGGCAACTCATGCAAATATCAAGCGTCACACGTGTACATCTTCTGGAAGTATAGCTATTGTAACAAGTAAAATCAGCGCTTGGGCCCAGAAACGGGTAAGTATTATTTATTGTACTCTTTCAATCGAGACTCACTGAAAATAATTAATGTAATAAAGGAGGAATACCGCGACTTGCAGTCCACGAGAGAGGCGTTGACACGGCAGGCAGGTTTACTTGATTTTGATATCATGACGAAAGTCAGTCGACTTCAAATGAATATCACCAACTTTGCTCTTGAGAGTATAAAGTCAGAATTGGTAGCGAAAATCCAAATCATAAGAGACATGCACTTCCAGGAAAACAGACTTGCCTGTGTTCTTTAAGAAGAAATTACAATCTTCCGTGTAGACACTTGCTGGTAAAGTTACTTTCGGATAACAACGGCGTTATGCCTCTTAAGGCAATCTCAAAAATATGGAGAATCCATTATATTGACGGAAGTGGTAAGTACTATTTAATGGGGTGTATATTTAAATTAAAATTCTAATATCTATTAATATTGGTGTTCTCAGTTGCCACCATCGCTGAGATAACGAAAGAAGGCAGTGAGAAAGCAAAATCCGTTGACGACTTAGGCGATTACCAAAGCCGTCTCATGATCCGTTTTGAAAAATTCTCTCGGTTGTTGAAGACGGCCAGCAGTCAGCAAGAGAAGGAAATTATGATTAAGCGTAGTGATCACTTGTACGATGATCTTATTTGCAAGTCACCAATCGAAACCGCACTTTCTCCTGCCACTGTGGTAACCCAGAAGGGCCGCCCAAGAAGCACTAAGAGAGAAAAGCTGGGACTAGAGCACGAGGACGATGCCAGTAAGCAAGAAAAAAAGAAGCGCAAGGCTGATATTGTAGATAGCTCACCAAAAATAAACATGAAAATGGTTGGATTCAAGTCAAAAAATTCATGCTCAACACTCTTCGGTCATATCGAAACATTAATGAAACCATGCAGCTAGACATGGACTATTTGGAAACGAAACTTAATGCTGCAAAATCTCTGTGTTTAGACCCGGAGGACCATTATATGTGGTTTGACACCATCGGTTGCCCACAACTAAATGCAGATACAATGAAACGCCCTGTGGTTCTTTTGAGTTCTTCTCCTAGAATCTTTAAAACGACCGGTATTGAACGTGATCTTGACGGTAGTATTGTTTACAACAAATGCCGACAGACTTTTGTCCCTTTCTTTGAGTTGGACACCCAGTACTTGGCTGATCCAATTATTATTTTTTTAACAAGCTCGCATTTCTATCTTCTGGATCGCCAAACCAACGTAAAGAGCAAAAAACAATCGACTATGAACATTGGCCGCAAGTTAGCCCTCTTCATAAAATAGTTGTAAGAACGCACAGAGATATTTGCACAAGTGATTTCTCTGAGTTTTATCAAGACACTTAAGCCCATTTTCCTTTTTTCCTACTTGATATATATTAATCACAATAAAACTTTTATCTTTTTCAAATATAAAATGAACTAATATCTCTAAAAACGGCGCCATCAGTAAAAAAATGGTGTCCGTAAAAAAAACGGTGTCCGTAAAATTATTTTATAGTGCAAAAAAAAAAAAAAAAATCCGGGCCGGACAAAAAATGGTGTCGCATGATAAAAGAATGCGAAAAAAATTGTGTGTACGCCTTCTTTTATCTCTGACAATTCACATAGCAGTTAGTTCAAATAGAGGAATCCAGCATAGCGTGAGGCTCGAAGGCTGTGATGCTGGACCCGTTATGCTTGGTACAAGGTGCGTGTAATACCCTTGGCCCTCAGTAAAACCTGGTGGTTTTTTATCTCCTTGTATTCATCACGGTATTGATCATTGTCTTTAGGCTTTTTTTTGATCATACGTTTGGTAAGCATAAAAATACGAGAAAGGCAGTTTACATAAATACCAATCACAATGTCTCGCTCTGGCTGTTTTATCTATTATTGTGCTTTTTGCAAAACGCCTTTCTTTTGTGGCCAAGGTCAAGTCCTTTTCTAGGGCATTATTACATTTGTTACACTTCAAGCTGACTATTGTGATGACGAACATGATCTTTGCTATGGCATTATTAAATGAAAATCTCCTGAAACTGGCGCCACATTCTGGGTAATCTTCACTAACAAATGGTATTTCGACTGATACTTCCAGCATTATATTACCTTAAAAAAATCATCCACAATTGGGAATGCCCTAAAGCGTGCTCATACTTTATTATTGGTTTTTCAATGCGCACATTTTACAAATCAAGTTTCCACTTGCATCACCTTGCCACATTCCTACCATAAGCATATTTAATAAAGTGTTCATAAAATTGCCTCTTTTTGTTTCTTTTTTATATAGTTTTACCTGGTACACGAGAGGATAAGGCTCTACTACACCGAGAGCATTGGAAATGATGGATATGATAATCATGACCCAAAGCACTAGCAGATGGACCATCAATGGAGCTATGACATTGATGGCATATTTTAGATAACCCAGTGGATCCAGCAGCCGTTACTTTTGACTCTGTCTTGGAAGTATTACTAGCATAGCTACTGATTTCTGGTCTTTTTACTGCCACCTCGGGAGATATTCTATTTGCAGTTGTGATCGAAGTTGCACTGGGGTAGGTATTAATCTCTGGTCTTTTATGGCTGTTCCACTCGGGTGCTCGGGCTGGTTTAGAGCTAGTGTTTATTTCTTGTCCTTTTGGCGAAAAATCAGGTTTTTTGGCAATGGAGGGTTTTGGCTTGATAGGAGGTGGATTTCTCTCCTGTTGCACCTGTTGAGCCTTTGATTCGAATGGGGTTGAAGCTTGTTGTCGAGGATGATGATAGTGTTCTTCGCAATAAGGTTTATTATCTCTTACTAAAAATGTACCGTTCGTAAATGGTTTTTTGCAATCCTATATAAAATTAAAGCTGTCAATACATGTATCTTCTCTTTCTAGTTTTGGGATCACTTACAAAGCAGTTAAAACATGATTTATGCCACTCCTGTCCCAGAGCATTGATATATTCACCCGAAATGTACTGAGAGCATCCACTACACTTTTTACCACACATTTTCATATAATCTTCTTGACAATAGGGTTGACCTTCATGCACCATAAATGCACTATGATCTCCAAAAGGCTTTTGACAGGCCGTGCAACCAAAATGACCCTCATGATAATGTTTACCTAAAGCACTTATAGCGCTCTGCTAGAAAAAAAAACCGAATAAATACATCTGTTAAAAAAAGGGTGGGGGACAGAGTAAAATAAAAAGCTTACATTTTCTATGGGCTCATGACAGAAATCACAATGTAAACTAAACAAAGTCTTATAATCCTTTCCACAATACGGTTGACCGTCCTTTTCAAAATACTGCTCATTTTCTAGCGTCTTTTGACAGGTTGTACATTTGAAGCAGTGGCTATGCCAGATTTTATCCATGGCAGAAACAACCGATCCATCAATCGGTTTTTTACAAGCAGGGCATTCTAATCCAGCATAAATAGGGTTTAGTGTTCTCACCAACGAATCTCGGCTATTTGGTTTGGGAGGACGAGGGCTACTAGGGACAGCAGGTGGTGGTGTAGAAGGGGAACTGGTGAAAGGCGGAAGTGGAGGAGTGGGTGGCTTTTGCTGGGCAGGAGGTACAGGAGGTACAGGAGGACTATATGTCTGCTGCTTCTTTTGCTGTTGCTGTTGCTGTTGTCGTTGTTGTTGCTGTTGTTGTTGTTGTTGCTGTTGCTGCTGCTGCTGCTGCTGCTGCTGCTGTTGTTGTTGTTGCTGTTGTCGTTGCTGACGTCTTTGGGCATACAATCTCGGATTTAATGAGACTTCAAAAGCATCTGGCTCGGTCGATGAAAAAGATGGTTTAGTTGGCAGCATGGGTTTTGGTGTTTCAGGAAACGCGGGTGTCATGGTATTTGTAGCGTTCACGACAGTACCTGTGGCATCACGTAAGCGCTTCATTCTATCCTGAATGGTGCCATAAGACACTTCCTTCTCTTCATCTTCCTGTTGTGGTTGAACAGACATGTTTTGCATTGGGTAGACGAGTTCGCTCTTGATTTGGCTGTACTCTGATTTTTTTTCTTTGTTACTCGATGGCAAACCATTGAGGTAGTTCTCTGTAGGCATTGGTCAATTAGTAAATCGTTTTAACAGAAGAAAAAGAAAAAAAAAAAAAAAGGTTTTTGTTGTTTACCCAGTTGATCTTTGGTCATGTAAGACATACTGGCTATGTAACGCTCTCTTTTTTATTTATCCCGAGGCAATAAAAAAGAAGACTAGACTTTGGCAATGCGAGAATGGAACAAAAAGGTCGTATTTTCAAAACCCGAATAACAATATCGTACCTTTTTTGGACAATCACACTTTGGCAGGATGCTTTTACTTTCTGACTTTGCGGAGTTTTTGTCCAGTCTTCTCTCCTCAACACTACGGTGTGTAAGAGAGAGGCATAAGTTAATAAACGGTCTGGCTGGAATTGTTGAATATTTCTACAAGCAGGATAATAATCAGTATCTACCTGCTTGAATACTGGTGTAGAGTCAGGCTTTGAAGAATATTCGGAGGCTTGCGTTTAAGGGATCAACTATGATGTCACTCATAACACACAAGTCAAAGACATTACTCTTTCAAATACCTTGTGCTTCAGTTAATTAGCGAACGTCAGACTAGTTTCTGTTTAGCGTGAGCACTTTTCTAACGACGCACAATTGGCTTGCAGATATTTACAATTATTTTCCATCTCTTTTGGATTAAGCTAGCCATTCTATCTCATTAAGATCGTTTGCGACGCCGCTCTATTAAGGAATATTTTAACCCAAATGCTTTGATTTTGCACTTTTGCTAGGCTACAGTAGCATATAAAAACCTGCAGCTTGATGCCATAATATGCTTCGATATTGTCACTTTTCTTTCGCTATGATTGAACCTCAACGAATCTATTGAAGCATGGGGTTAAGAGGTAAAGATAGACTATGTCATTTTACATCGAATAGAGAATAATTTATTATACACTTTAACAAGGGCATTAAATGGTATTACATAACAAAAATTTACTGCAATACAGTAGAACATCTTGTACATAAACTATCCTCACTTATAGAATGATAGTTCCAACAACGAGGACATTTACATTGGTCTGATTTCGTCACTACGATTTTAACATCATCGCCTTTTTTTTTTTTTTTTTTTTTTTTTTTTTTTTTTTGGGGTGGGTAAGTTAAAGAAGACGCTTCCATATACATTACACTGCGCTTACCTTGAATTGTGGAATCCTTTTGAGATTCGCCTTGGATAGGCTGATGATCATGCATGATGTTAACCTTACTAATCATGAACAATGACGCCAATTCTGAGTCTATGTGCAAAAAAAGTGAGTAATATTATTTCGAGTCCCCATCATGATTGTCTACCTTGCATGGATTGGACGAGTTGGCTTGTCTTTGAGCCATTTTCTAGATACAAAGACACGGATGCTTCTTGCGAGGAACGAATACGCCTACCGATTGGGGTTTAGCAAACTATAGGAGTTGTTGCACATTAAAACAACTTACTTTTCTTGACGGGCCGATTCTAACACTTGATTGATCTCACTCTTTAAATTTAAAAGCACGGACCATTTTTCATTTAAGGCATCATTCTTCCATTGTTCATTCTACATGTATCCAAAAAAAAAAAAATTATAAGACTTTTAAACAAACCAGAGAATAAAATAAAGTCGCTTACTAAATCTAACCAACCAGCCTTAAAAACCGAAGATTCAGGCTTGGGTGTGATGGCCTTGTAATTTTCATAGATTTCTTCGGCTGTGTGACAAACAAAGGGTGCAATGGAAGTTGTGTAAGATTTTAATACTTCGTACAGGACGGTTTGTGCCATGCGTCTGGATTCGGATCCGGCAGGCTCGTTGTACAATCGGTCCTTGATCGTGTCAAAGTAAAACGAGGATAAAGTGGTGTTTGTGAAATTCTGGATATTTTGCACAACTAGTGAAAACCTTTTAGTCTTTTTTTTTTCTCTTGCTTTCCTTCACTATTTACCTCGGTTGAAGGCGAAATCACTATAGGCATGCGAAACACGGTCATTATATTGATACAATTCATGAAGCATATATTGATCCACTTCTTGTAAATTATCATAGTCTACATAGTTTTCTCTATGGAAGTCGTGCAAGTTACCCAACAAGAATCTTGCAGTAGTACGGATCTTTCGTAAACTCTCGGATACAATACCTTTTTTTTTTTTTACATTATTAGCGTTCTCTCTCTCTCTTTTTTTCTTTTTTTTTTTTTTGTTGAAATTACCAATGATGGAAGGCCCGATTGTGACATCTCTTGTGTATTCACAGTTGGCAACCCAATAACGCAGCACATCACTACCATAGGCGGGATTCTTCTTCTTATCCTATACACAAAACAAGTATTGAGTTATAAAATAAACTAATATAGAGATACGGCACTTTACTTTTCCACCGTGCGTGATCAATTCAGGATCCAAGGTATTTCCAATACTCTTAGACATTTTCTGTCCCTTTTCATCCAATGCAAATCCATGCGTCACTAAAGTTCCATAAGGTGCTTTACCTGTCACTGCAATAGATGTTAACAAGGAAGATTGGAACCAACCGCGATGTTGATCACTTCCTTCGAGGTACACATCGGCCAACGGTTTACTGCTATCTCGATCTGCTATATTCTTTAACATGGTCCAAGAGGTCCCACTATCAAACCAGACATCCATGGTGTCATAGCCTCGCGTATAGGTCTTACCCTTGTCTCGATACTCAGGAGCGACAAAGACAGAATCGTCCTTTTCCTCCCACCATACATCTGTACCACGTTCCTGTAAGATTTGGATAATGTATTCCACCGAGCTTTCTGTTAATAACGCATTTCCATCTTGATCGTATAAAGCAGGAATTGGTACTCCCCAAGATCTTTGACGTGAAATACACCATTCTTTACGAGACAGCGTGAATTGTTCAAGACGACGGATCGCTATTTTTATCTTCTTAATATCCTTTTTTTTTTTCATCATCGGTAATTTAAAAACTTACAGACTTCGGGAATCATGCGAACTTTCTTTAATGCATTCACGGCTTTTTGCTGCAAATGTTCGACATTAGCAAACCATTGAGCAGTTGCACTTTATAAGAAAAATATGTATAAGATAAAATGTGTGTGTAAGAAAGAAAAAGTAATTTTTACCGGAGCATGACAGGTTTCTTTGTACGCCAATCATAGGGATACTTGTGTGTATAGGCTTGTTGTAAAATGATATGAGAACCCAACATATCAATGACGGTGGTTGTTCCATCCGTAAATGCTTCTTTTCCCTCTAATTGATCTCCTGCTTCCCAAGTGAATCTTCCTGCATCATCCACAGGACTAAATGGAGCGATGTGATGAGCCAAACATACTTCGTAATCCTCCATACCGTGTCCAGGAGCGGTATGAACAAGACCTGTACCTGATTCTGCAGTCACATGATCACCACCAATGATAGGATTGGTTTGTTGATTAAGAGGGTGTTGATATTCACAACCTAACAGGTCCTTGCCGGACACTTCGTCCAAGATTTCGACGTCCTTATTTAATTCTTGTGTTAAAGGCTGAACACGATCTGTGGCAACAATATAGTTATGTGAATCGACCTTGATTAAAGAGTAAGATAAATCGGGATGAACGGAAATGGCTTTATTGGAAGGAATGGTCCAAGGTGTGGTAGTCCAAATCAATGCATGAATATCCTTGTATTTGCTCCATTTGGTGTTTAAATCGCTGGATAATTTGGTGACTGGGAAACGGACATGAATGGATTGAGATACATGTGCTTCGTTATATTCTAATTCTGATTCGGCTAAAGCTGATTTGGAAGAAGGGGACCAATATACGGGTTTCAATTGACGATAGATATGTCCATTCTTAATCATGTCGGTCAAGACACGTAACTGACGAATTTCATAGCCGCTGTTCAGGGTCAAATAAGGATTGTCCCAATCACCCATCACACCCCATCCTTTAAATGCTGTCATTTGTTTCTCAACTTCGGATAAGGCTTTTGCTTTAGCGATCTTTCGGATATCCACAGGTGATAAGTCATCGCCGTTTCTCTAATGACTCTATTAGACCTTTTATCGTCATGTGTGTGTGTATAGTAAGTTAGGGCTCACTCTGATTTGTTCCAGTGCTTTTAATTCGATCGGCAATCCATGACAGTCCCATCCAGGACGATAGCTAAAAGAAAAAGCATAGATTTTAAGAATTGAACAGGTTACATGTTGCTTGATGGTATACTAACAAAACTTTGTGACCTTGCAGGACTTTATATCTGTTGATGATGTCTTTTAATATTTTGTTCATGGCATGGCCTATTTACAAAAGATGAGCTTAATAATCAAAAGATATTGTTATTGTATTCCCTTACCAGAATGCACGTTTCCGTTTGCATAAGGAGGACCATCATGAAGAATAAATGAATCCTTTGGATTGTTTTTCAGCTAGCAAAGATAGTTTTGATTAGAAAGATGACATCTTTGGTATATACTGATAGGACCTACCTGCCAAGGGTAAAGATCTTTTGTACAACGGTCTCGGAATAAATGTTCACGTTTCGCTGCGTCTGCTCTTAAAGGAAAATTGGTCTTTGGTAAAAGAATGGTGTTGGTGTAAGGGTTAGGTGCTTTGGCACATCGTATTGCTGTAGAACAGAGTCCACGTATCTGTGTACGTCTTAATCCAAACATGTGTATTATGACAACAACAAGAAAGAAAAGAAGAAGAAAATGACAGGGCACCTCTTTTTTTATATTTTTGTAAAAGCTCCCCTTTTTTTGCAGTCACGTATACCTCACAAAAAAAAGGTGCACGCATAAAATATATACAACAACGACCCCTCTCCTTCTCTCTCTCTCTCTTTTTTTTTTATACATGACATGGGGTTTTTTCCCAAGTTACTTCGCGTCACGAAATTTGCAGTTCAGTTTACTTGCTTTGCTCATGCTTTCAATCAATATGTTGCAGAAGTGACATGGGTAAATTAAACAAATAACAGGTATTTTTCCTTTTTTTATTGTTGGACTAAAACAATGATTTTTTTTTTATAAAGTGTGTTGGACCCTCCATGTTACCCAACTTTAGTATGTCGGGTGTAGTGGCTGTTGAACATGTATCACATCATTTCCGAGAATTAGAAATTGGAGACGTAGTTGTCTGTATATCTCCTGCCAAACCCGGGAGATCTGTATTGAAACGAGTGATTGGCATGGTAATTACTATATTGGGGTGGAGGGAGGGGAATAGAGCTTGAGTTTATTTACATTTTTTTTTTCGCTATATATGATAAGCCTGGTGATAATATATGTGAGGATCCAACATTAGAAGAACGAAAATATATCAGTGTACCAAAGGGCCATGTTTGGGTAGGAGGAGATAATTTAAGCAATTCCACTGATTCAAGATCGTATGGACCAGTAGCGATGGGTTTAATTAAAGGGAGAGTATTTGCAAAGGTAATATTATTTTTTTGTGTGTGTGTATGTGTGGGTGTGTGTTTGTGTGTGTGTATGAAAAAAGAGAAAATTGTGTGTGTGTGTGTGTGTGTGTGTGTGTGTGTGTGTGTGTTTATCTAAGTACGGGGTTTGTCTTTGTCGATCTCTTTTTTTATCTAATAAATAAAATTGGTAATAATAAATGGTTTTAGGTTTGGCCAGAAGTGGAGATATTAAGAAATAATCTAGTACCTGTTTAAAGTGGATCTTCTTCGTATAACTTACGGTCATTAATGGTACCTGTTATCCAATATCGGACTCTTTTACAACTATCAGCCCTCGCCTATTAATTTTACACATAAATAAATTATTACAGTTTCTCTCAAACTCTCTCATACTCTTTCTTTCTCTCTCTCTTCTTTTCGCTAACCTTTTCATACTGCCCGTCCTGACCTCTTCTAGCCATTTGACTCAACACATCTTTTTTATGTAATTCTATATGACTCTTAATCAAAAGTTTTGTTTGCTTCCAATTATCTACCTGTGTACTTGGAGGTACATTGAGTTGATATGGTGCATTCTTCTCATGACAGAAAGGACATTGCCAAACTTTCCCTTCCAGACTCGTATCGAATCGCACTACCTATGAACCGGCCTAAAAGTCAGTAACCACACATGGACACACACACACACACACACACAGACAGACAGAAACAGCCTCTCTATCCATTAAACACACACATAAACACACACCGCGCTCACTCACTCACACACACCTCTTCAATAATGTTCTGTTTAGTTGTGTCTTCTACAAGTTTGGAATGCATATTTGTTTTTTTTTCGTTGTTGATAAAAAAAAAAGGCGTGAAAATTTTTGGAGCAGAGAAACCCCTATTCATTCAAAAAGCTGCGCAAACTCCGGTGTATTTGCTGTAAACCAATCAATTCCACGATCCTATTATTCTTTGCACATTGTACTGGCATACAGCATTCATAAAATAATGTTGATGTACAGAGGTTATTTTGATCAATTAGAGATATACATGGCAACACTATCCTCATGCCGCCCTTCTTTTCATGTGCGTTCTTTATTGTAAATATTCCTGGTTTTTCTTAAGATTTAAAAAGTGAGCTAATATATGTAAAGAGCAATAAAATAAGAATATTTTACAGCAACAATCCTTTGGCCTAGGAATAAAGCCACATGAGCACCTACAGCTACATTGAAAAGACTCATAAACACATATTTATTATTCATCATCAATTATAAAAACTCCCTCTAGATTTGGCCATTTATATATTGGTATACAGTCTTATAATACACTACTAATGCGTTGAAATGTATACTTGCCACCCAGAAGTAGGACAATGAGTGTGTTCGTCTGTGTACAACCATAATCGGAGTTCAACACAGGTCCTGACAAGTTGTATCTTGAGAACCATAATCATGGCCCTTCAAAGACACTAACACGCTCTTTTCGAGATATGACTACACAAGCCTGCCACCTCGAGCATACCGAAACAACACCAATCCGAAATCTCGAATTACCATCTCTCTTAGAGATACCATTTTCAAACCGATTACTGACCTTAAAGATCAAAAACCAGCCATTCATCGTAACAGTAGTTATAAACATGCTGTCTTTTATTTTGTTGAAAACAATTTATAAACTTAATACCTGAATTTCAAAAATCACGTATTGTGCGTTTTCCTTTTGGTACCTGTCTCGATACTCATGCTACTGATGACAGTCAGGTCAAAATTATCGAAGTAATTTCGAAGACCAATCAGCTGTCGACGAAGAAGTAAACAATCCTATCGTTATTGAGCACGACCGAAAGTTTCATGCCACTCCTGCTGTTCCTCAGGACAACATTATTTTGAAGGTCTATCTTTCAAAACTACCTTTCTTGCCAGTAGCCAATCTACACTCCACGTTGGTCAACAATTTTTCTCGTTTCGGTAACGTGAGAGACGTCACCATTTATCTCGACGATGGGTCCAACACAGCTTTCTGTGGCAACGGGTCACTTTTCCCTCCGTACAAAAACTATAGTTTTGTACGACAAGAAAGACGTCAAGCTATTATAACAATCCCTAAGACCAAAGAAACAACACAGATCCCTCAACCAATCCTAATTCGCATTCGACGTCCAAAGACTAACCTTTTGCACTCGAACGACACCAACCAAAACTGCTCATTAGGTGCAGATTCCGAGGAATCCACGGCACAGCTTGAGGAGAACGTTGACAGAACTACCAGCTCTTCCACTAATTCTCTGACAATCTTTGAACCCTCTTTCTTGACCTGTAAACCACCAATCAAACGACCTTTTATTGATTCCACAATTTTAAGGCTGTTTGACGACAATATTACCCGCTATAAAAAATCCACTGTAACTAGTATTCCTTCCGCAAACCAACTCTCTCGAATTGCAAACCATCCACACATATTGCAAAACAATACGCTTCCTCGCAATAACCCACCAACAGCTAATGAACGCGACAATAACTGTCCTGAAACCCTCCCATCGCACACTAATTCCACTGACATGGAGGACCTCTCAATGGAGAACAACTTCCAGTTTGCTGACACTTCAAAAGACCTCCTATCTCAAAGTAGTCAACCCACACCTTTAGACTCAGCGAAGCAATTGACTGCCGGTCGTAGCACCACCAAAGCTACTAACATTATAATGAGCTTCCTACGACCACCTATGCAGACATGACTAAAAAGCCGGTCCCATCCAAAACTTCTCGTAAGCGAACTACGTCTAAACAACGTAAAGCATCTGCTCGCATCTTTGAAGCTCCTGCGAAAACATCGTCTTCTAATGCGTTCCTATATCTATACCTACCCAATAAATATCGGGTCCGCATTAAGGAATTTCGCTGAAAACTCCAAACAATGGGTATTGACAACGGTCGCATACTCGACATTCATTACCCAGCTCGTGGAGTAGTAGCTCTTCTAATCCACCATAGTTATCAAGTTGAGTTGGACTCCATCTTCACGAAATCTAAAGTTGCACCAATTAAAGAATTTGATCTAACTGCAGCTGGCCTTGTTAATGATCTTTCACTCCATTACCTTAGAGCTGATGAACGTGCAAGTAAAGCTGTCGAATTCCATCAGACTCGTTTGAAATTTATTAGAAGTTACCTCCGCAGAACTGTAGCCCGAGATGTTTTCAGTCGAGGATGGATCACTGAAGAACAGGCGCAATTGGTGCTTTCAGCTACCCGTAGTGGAAACGATAACAGCAATACACCCGAAAATAGACATATTAATCTTAATGTGGACACACCCAGCAACTTCGACTCTAGGTCAAGCGGATTAGAACATGGAACTGACCGCATGGAATTAGACAACGTTGAGGACGAACATATGGATACCGAAGATGAAACCCCCAACAACTCCTTGCCTGGTGTCGGTCAACCAGCCCCCCGACAATAAATGAGTACTCTAACTGATACATCAAACCTTATGCCAACATATGATACTCCTATGCTTAACTATACCTCTATGCCTATTAACACAATTATGCCTTTAACTCTTAACCAAAACTATCAATCTAACTCTGCCAGTAATAGACAGAAAACAACCCAATTTAAGACAACGAATCTAAAATTGGGATCCCTCAACTGTCGTAGCTTAGCTTCAACTTCAGATGCAAGCACTTGCCAAAAATTTACTCGCTACCTCCGATTTCTTAAATATAACTTACTTAGTTTCCAAGAAGTGCGAAACAAAGGCAGCAATATTCTAGACTATCTGAATATAGAATTACAAGCTAAAGACTCTATTTGGTCACAACACGTTGGAATCGTTAGTTTTAACCCAAACATTCGGATTACTCCCATCTTCATCACCCACACCAAGCATGCTGTTTTTGTTAAAGTGCACCACATCAATCATCACTTTGAACCAATCTTCTTGCTCAACCTGTCTGCTCCTAGCCAACCGAGTCCTAAGAAATAATTTTGTAGCGATAATATCGAACTGCCTTTATTTAAGGATGAAACGGATATAGCACATTTTACAAATTTTGGAATTTCATGATCATAGGTGACTTTAACTATCATCATTACACATCTTATCGATCTTCGAATTCACCCTCTCCTCATCCTATCATATCTTGGAAACAGATCATCAGCCAACAACTCTATGACTGCATCAATTCTGATATTGTAAGTGAGATGTTCTCTATTGACAACCCTCATATCACTTTTAGTCGGAGAAATTCACGCACAACCATCGATTATATTTTTGGGTCTCTCGCAATTAAAGCCAGTATGACCCCATCTGGTGTTGATTTTATCAATACGGATTGGACAGATTATGCTGTATTATGCATTGATCTTGTTCTGGTAAGCGAGAACCACGGTAAAGGTATTTGTCTAGCGAATCCAACATTGTCCAAAAACAAGCGTTTTGTCGAGCAACTGTTCACGCTACTCCAAGATCTGGAACCAGATCCAGCTCATGGCCCTCACAACTCTCCTCAGAAAGAATAGGACTTTATGAAAAAGGAAGTGAGAAAATTTTGTCAACGTTTCAGCCGGTACTATTGTAGGTGGCGTCAAAAGCAAATAGCGAGACTTCAAATTCGCCGATGCAAACTCATTGTTAAGCATTCCGGACATCCCAACATCCTTAATCAACTCCTACATACTGTTGAACAGCAACTACGGAGTTTACAAAAAGAGGTGGCTGAAATTGAAGCTATTCGTACCGGGAAACACTGGCGAGAACAAGGAGAAATCTCAGCTGGATACCTCAAACGAATAATTACGTAATGGGAACAGCAGCGTAGCATGAATACAGTCAATCATCCAGTTTCTGGTGAGTTGTGCCATAACGACAAGGACATTCAAGAGGCAGTTAGAACATTTTACCGAGACTTGTTCAACCCTCAAACTAACAACAAAGCTGCAGTTAATACAGTCTTGTCTCACATCACAGACGATTGCAGGATAACTGGAAATAACGCTGCAGGAATACTTCTACCATTCACAATTGATGAAATTTTAGAAGGTGCCAAACGATCTCCAACCTAAAGTAGCCCAGGCCTAGACTCTATACCGTATGTAATATTGAAACGTATTCTAGGCAATCCTTACTTTAGCAATCTTTGTGTTATTGTTTTTAACGAAGCGTTGACAACATCGATTTTCCGGACATTAGGTTGAAAACACCAAGAAAGGTGTCATGAACTCATTTTATTATGTCCTGGATTATGCCTGGATTTTAACCCTTGTGAAACCTTGTTTTAGAAATTGATATCAGTTGTCGTATATGGGTACGATTCACGTAAGAATAAATAAGCAAATCTGTCGTATTTGGGTAGGATTCACTTAAGAACAATTAAGCAAATCGTTTGAATAAATAAACTATGAAATTAAAACAACTTTTGATGTAAACAGGATACACACTGGTAAAATGATAACACCTTTAAAGATACACTAAAGATAGTGGCACAGCAGATAGTCTTTTTTATATAAATACTTGTTCATTTTGTTTCATAATAAAGACATCTTATAAATAGTCTCAAATTATTCACAAACTGCCTTATAGTTTACCTACATTAAAACACAACAGACGTTCCAGTTCGCAGTCATCCATTTCAACAGGACCACCTTTCAATACATTGTTGTGGCTTTTGAAATAGATTCTCGAGGCCTCAATGAGCTCGTTCTTTGCAGAGAGGTTTGAGGGTTTAACTTCAACACGTTGGCCTAAACGATTAGAGTTCGGTAACATAGCCTTTTTCCTCCTCGGTGTAAATATTGCCGAGCAAGTTTATTAATTCCGAGTTACCTTCTTGATCGGTACAACCAGACATACCTTGGAACCGAATTAGCATTGTATGAGGTATGTGCTAAAATCGCACTTATAAAATAATAAAATAAAATAAATAATCGTCGATCCCACATGATCGACTCATATACCAAATACAATTCATAAAAGAAAAGAACATCAAGGATAAAAACTGAGTTGCTACTTTAGAACTCAGTTTGACTTAAGATTTCTTAGAACCATCGTCCTCTCAATTCTGACAGAACAATAAGACTAGATCATTGTTTACGAATCAATCCAATCATAAAGGCAATGACTGCTTAAATTTAAGTAACCATCGGACATGTATTATACCACCCAATGGTACCTTCACTAACAATTAGATAACCATTTAAACCACAGATTCCAATAACTATAAATACCCTGCCGTCTACCATAATGTAGAACGGGACCTAGTTTTAAAACTAATAATAAGAAATAAAAGCCTACAAGCACTATTAATCTTATTTATCTGTTTTTTTATCTATTTTTTTTCTGTGTTAAACAAAGTTTCTCCACAAGGTATTTCTTTCTATAAAAATATCTTACCAGCAACCCGTGGGTGACCAGCCATGTGTTTAATCATTTCTTTTAACGCTGTAATGGTGTTCTTCATTTCCATAACTTCATGCTTAAGAGATTGCACTTCAGCTACAAGACGATCATGACCGAAAGTGGAGCTGGAGGCAGAGTTAAAGAGACTATCAAAAGAAGAATCTAATCCTTGCGTAGCAGAGGTTTGTTCGTCATAGATGTTGGTAGCAAGTATTGCTTAAGTAGTTTTCTAAAGAGATGATAAAAAGATGTAGTTAAAAATAATTGAAATGCATCTATACTTTCCAATTCGGTAATCCTTCCCAATTAGGACAAGATGGAAACCGGCTGTCATCACAAATCAGGCAATTTGACAGGCTTTGGCATAATTTTGCAATGTATATACCGGAAACTTTGCATTGAAGGATTACTCGTAACCATTGACAGTGATAAAGCGTTATAGAATAAAAAGCCGTTAAAAGGCTGGTAAGCAATACACTGGATTTGTTACTTCCATACATGGGAATATTTGAGATGATCATTCCGACAGACAAAAAAAAAAGAATCTTGTCGTTTTACACCAATGTAAACTTGTTTGTAATGTCAAACAGTACTCTTTTTATACCAAACGTTCCATAGGAGGTAACGACGTACTGTAACTACGTCAAAGATTTTTGAGTGACAGCTCGTTATGCGTGTTTAAAAATTCAAAATTACCTAATATAGAACAAGCCCGAAGCAAAGCGTCTATTTTTCGATATAAAAGGATGAGGAAAACCGACAGAAAAATTAAACCAAAACCATTTTTCCAATGAAAACGTCCCCAAACAACACTGACGAAAGAAAACATAAAAGACCTTGAACCCATGTTCCTTCGGCTGTTCTTTTTAAATGTTTGTCCAGGTACTCTGAAAGTCTTGCTCAAGTTGATTCGTCATCTGTTCCAACAGATACCTATAACATGTCTAAAGATGCTGCCTGCGAAAGTCTTCCTAGCTCTCACAACGTTGAATGGTTTGACCAAAATGTGTAGGTTGATGAGGAGCATGATGAGATTTTTGGAGATGCATTTTTCACCGAATCGAATGATTTCCATTATACTGTTGGATCGGATGTGCCAGAGATGGATTTGTTAAGTGACCAATTGAAGGTATGTACAATACAATACCTAAATGAAGGAAATGATACTTACATGGCCCATATTGTAAGACGTTTCTGAAAATATTACAACTTGTTGCCAAGACGACGAGTCTATTTATACTGTGCATGATGTCTTTATTCCAGCTCACACATACAGTATCCGCCTTTCCAATATTTGTGAAGAGAGAAATTGTCGTATTTGGGTACGATTCACTTAAGAATAAATAAGCAAATCGTTTAAATAAATAAAATATGAAATAAAGACAACCGTTAATGTTGCATACCAGCATACACATGTATACTGCTATACAACTTCTCCTACTACGAGTACATACATCTATATTAAAGATTGCATGATTGGCATAATTAACAATATAAATGACAGAGGGATATAGAATCATATCACTGCTGAGTTTATATCTTGATTGGAAGAAAGAAAACCCTCTCCTATCAAATCAAGAATATAAGAAAGAGAAATCAAATATTAATAGTTCTCTCAATGGATTAGCTACCCATAGAGAGAAAAGAAAGCTATTATTATAAATGGTTCATTTACTTATATATTGACATAATTATACACCTTATTAAGTGTATAACAGAAATAGTGTATGGATTAATGGATACCTACTTTCTACAACCAAATATATAAAGCTCGATAAGACATTCTATATTTGGGATCGTATTTTATCCATGGGAAAAGACAATGGATAAATGATCAACTATAACGACTATGTTCGACCGCCAATTTAACTTGAAACAAGTGTGCATCTTTGACAGTAATCGCTGTACGAAACGTTATAAATAAGTGTTTCAAAACAATAAATATTTATTAGAATAATCGTGCTCCCGATCCTTCATCTCGGGACATAAGTTAACCGAAGACAATTCTAACGAGTAGTATTCGCTTAACACAAGGCGTGAAACAAAATATAGATATATTCCAAAACCAGAAAGGTTGACTCATCATCAAAGCCCAGGAGATATTGTGCAATATAAAAAGGATCAATTATTTCATAGCAGCAGAGTTCTTTAGTCTATTTTTACCCTAATAAAAATATACATTTATCTCATTAATTCTGAAGTGATACTTTTTATCAATTACCACAGAAATATTTGTCGCTAAGGTCATGGGCAACTGATAATGTTATTCAATAACATGTTGTCTGATAAGAAAATCTGTAAATATAAAAACTTAAATAATACTGAATACAATTTAACAAAAGAGCTGAAATATTTTACCATACACAAATCCAGCAAGTTACTTGGACGCGAAGTTTGTGATAACCAGTGTAAGCTAAAAACCAGTGTGAACTGCTAATGAACCAGTGTCAACCGGAATGAACCGGTCCTGCCAAATGAACCAGAATGAACCAGAGTGAACCAGAGCCGTACCAGAGCCGTACCAGAGCCGTACCAGAGCCGTACCAGAGCCGTACCAGAGCCGTACCAGAGCCGTACCAGAGCCGTACCAGAGCCGTACCAGAGCCGTACCAGAGCCGTACCAGAGCTGTACCAGAGCTGTACCAGAGCTGTACCAGAGCTGTACTAGAGCTGTACCAGAGCTGTACTAGAGCTGTACCAGAGCTGTACCAGAGTGAACCAGAGCTGTACCAGAGCTAAATTAACCGGAGTGAATAAGAGTGAACCAGATCTAAATAAACCAGTGTGAACCAGTGTGAACCGGAGCTAAATGAACAAGTGTAAACCAGAGTGAACCTGGATTTATATAATGTAATATTAATACGGCAGATCACCACAATATTGTTTGCATGCTTTCTCCTAAGTACAAGAATCATTTCAAGTACTGTGGAAACGAATCAGATTATCCATTTGAACTGCCTAGTAACGCGTTCACGGCTATCAAAAAGAGCATGGAGGGATGTAGACAACTCATGCCAGCATTTTGTTTCAAAGGTAGTTGGTTGGCAATAGAGCCTAGTGTTGTATTTAGAGGTAAGTAAAATTATAAGGCAGTTTATGAATAATTTGAGACTGTTTATAAGATGTCTTTATTGTGAAAGAAAATGAACAAGTATTTATATAAAAAAGACTATCTGCTGTGCCACTATCTTTAATGTATCTTTGAAGTTGTTATCATTTTCCCAGTGTGTATTGTGTTACCTTCAACTGCTTATTTTGTAAATATGTAACACTTGGAAGTACTGTCACCTTAGACCATTGTACTTCCATCTCTTTAGTAAGCCTTAGTCAATGTGTTCTTGTAACCTTGTGATATGATAGTACTAACTATATAAAATGGATAATTGATTACTTAATCATTCTTAATGTATTGACGTCATAGATATGGATTTATATAATGTAGCGTCAATATAGCAGATCACCACACCTAGTAATGTCAAGACACTTTATCGTTCTACCAAATGGCTCAATTGACTGCTTTATGTTGTTCCTACCCTGATCGTATTAAAGTTTGATGACACTGTTGTGATTGACGGATTTCTTAACCTGGTACGAGGCTTATCATTATCGTTGCAGTTTGGAATATCCGAAAATGATATCATGCATGTAATATCGTAGATCTCAAATAAGACTATTAAATAATCAAAGTAAAGATAACCTTTTATTAAGAGTTGAATGGGCTCGTATTTATACTTTTACGAAGCTGTGTCTAAACTAATAGTAGATCCAATCAGGATTTACTATTCAATCGTTTATCCATTTGAATTAAATAAATGTTTATCCATGTATTCTTATTCGTTCATAGCAATCTTTCCACAATTACGATCTCCAGTCTGTCTACTGAGATCTAATATTGGATTTCTATTGTTTCTATGATTTAATACATCTGCGATACAACAATG